>JABFOV010001950.1:0-22118 GCA_022817685.1 Aradophagus sp. ZL-2020 | reverse complement strand
AAATTAGTTTTTTCCCATAAATCAGAGGTCACTACTGTAGTTACTTTCTTAGCCTACTGCAACTTTTAATGCGAGTACTATGATTTGTATGTTTATAAACAGATGTTAATTGATATTTTTCTTTCTTTTTATTTCAAGCTGTTTATAAGAATGTTATATATATGTTATAAGTGCAAAAATAAGACTGGCTGACAAGCAATATTATTTTCTTATATTTTTAATAAAATATGAAGTCACAGGGTGAAATTGATCTAATTACAATTCACAAAACAAGAGAGTAATGTTTTAGTACTAGAAGAATGATCAATTCGGATTCTAGGGAAAAAATTACCTTCAATACCAATTAAAATAAAGATTAATCTTATAATATTTTATCAAATATTTGTGTCACCGATTTGTTTATGAAATTCATTTTATTGTTTATTATATGTACAAAGCTTCTTACACGTTTAAATTACCAAGTTAATTTTCTTATAAATTACATCAATCCATTATAAATGCTTTTTTGTAAAAAAGAAAAATTAGTAGAAGGAAATCATGGAATATTTCAGTTCAACTGTAAAAAGTAAGTATAAAATAAGAAATTACACAATTAAAGTTTTATTTTATCACTTATATATTTATATATGCCCCAATCAATGAAAACTTTTGATTTAAATAACATTGTGAAAATCACAATATTTTACAGTGCTATCACATTATGAGATTTTATTATGAGATGTATTAGTTTTCATTGAATTATCAAAAATTGACTGACATGTTAATATATAAATATATATAAGTATAATTTCATTTTTTTTTCAATTTTTGTAAATTTTAGAACTTGACCTTGTAATTTGTATTCAAATTCAAGGATTTCCCCCTCCATCCTGAAAGTTTTCGTCACTTCGCACAAAGTTGTTTTTGTAAAAATACAGCAAACAGTAATAAAGATTTTCGCTTCGTAGGAAAATCTTTTTATGCTAAATTTCAATACTTTCAAAAACAAATTTGTTGCTGTTATATTTTTGCAATTTCACTATTCCTTCTTGTGGTTTTGTGCATTTTTTATAATTTATTTAATACAAAGTTGATATAAGAATCGAGCAATGCAAGAAATTATTATTTGTAGCTAAACATCCCCATTATTTTATTCGATTTTTGATCTCTGAAATATTTTTTTACACAAAATACTTTTACCTCACACAAATTTGCGATCGGAAACATCGGCAGCGCCCCACGGTGGCAATTTAAGAAACTAATATAAAGTATTTTGTTATTTATCCGCTAAATGTTATTCAAATGAAAATCAGCATTGAAAAACATTATTATTGCATATCAAATCACAAATACCGGTATTTACTGTTCCGATCATACTAAAAAGCTGAAATTAATGAGAAAAATAAATGAAACTCAAATGTTAATCCTTCATATCCGCCATATCACCGTCAGCGTCAGCGCCATCTCTAGGCGATTCCTTTTGCGAATAGAAAGAAATAATCAAAAATCATGAAAATGGCAGTAAAAATTAACAACAACGAATTTGCCGAAAAGAAAGTAATTTATTTCTTAGCGAACGAGATTTTCATTGCGTGCGAAGGCGTGATTTTGAAGCCCTGGAGCGCGTCTTTGGCAGCGCCCGATTGCGCTTCGTTCTCGAACTCGACGAACGCGATGTCATGGCGGTTCGGAACCAGGCGCACTTCTTTGAAACCAGGGAACTGGTTGAACAACATGGACAGCATCATCTCGCTGGTCTCGTCCGGCAGGTTGGTGAGGAAGAGGATTTGATTGGGCGGCTGCTCGGGCACAGCCGCGTTCGCTAGGCCCATGTGTGGAGGCATGCCGGCGCCAAAGCCGACCTGCTGGGCGTGCTTGGCCTGCTCCTTCGCGCGCTTTTTCGCCTTCTTCGCCTCCTCGTCTGCCGACGGTGTCACTCTCTTTGGCTTTTTCGGTCTTTCCGCATAAGTGCCCTTCATCTTTGCTATTATGTCGCTGTCGGTTTTCGAATACTGTATTCTCTGGTGGAAATAAAAGATTTATGAAATCGTAATTGAATACCACACTGACAGAAAAAATGTTTAGCTCGACCAACTATATTAAATAGTTGTTGAAAATTGTTAAATAAACTACACATTTTGCTTAGAGCAGCTAAATTCTAGTTAAATTAACAGTCTGCTAATTAAACGAACAATTTACATACTTGGCTCAACTATGGAATATAATTGGCCGTATTCAACTATGAATATAGTTGAGCCAACTATGTGCTGATTGTGCACACTATCATTTTTCTCAGTGCAGAAAAATAAAATAAGTCCACGATTAGATGTACTACTGAAAAATTGAGGAAAAAATTTCAGAAAAAAGAACTATAGGGAAAAAATTTTTTGGAAAAAATAGAATGGAAAAAGTGTCGTTCAATCCTAAAAAACACTATAAAACAAAAGATGCTTTAAAGAAGGATTGCGAAATATGAATTTTAAAATTGCCGCTAAAACCATATTATTGCCAGTTATATGAAAATGAAACGTGAAAATGAAAAACGATGAGAATAGATTTAGACAATATATTGCGAGAAAAACTTTACCGTAGATTTCACCTATAATGTTTAGGTTAGTTCAACCATATCAAAAACTACGGAAGGTATTTCATACAAAATATTGTCTGAAAAAGAAATTACTCCATATCAAATTAAAGAAAATTTATGAGATAATTGATCTGTTCTCTTTGTTTTTATTCTCAATTTTGATTATAATATTAAACAATGATAAACACTCAAATATCGGTAATGCAGAAATCTTATATGTTTCAATATGGCATCCTCTTGAGGTAGTCCTCCGTTATAAATAATTAATTCTAAGCTCTACAAATACCCTTTTTGATAACAATGTGACAGCAGTCTGTAATGTTTTGTAACCAATTACTTAATCAACTATTTCAAACGAATTTTTAAAAACAATTTCATATTGTTTTCATTGGTAATTGTAGCTTTTTTTGTTTAAAGGGACTTTCGCTAAACGTCCTAGATAAAAGATATTGACTTTAAAAGTGGATAAAACCACATTGTTTGTATATCTATATGTATATCATTTCATTAACTTTGACATAGAATATCTCACTTTAGAGACGGTTAATCTTTTTAAAATTTTTTTTTAAAAATCTTTTCTTTAACTTCATAAGAAGAACTACCTTAATACACAAAGAAAGTAATGAAATAAAACATATTAGTATGATAAAACATGTTCACTTATTATGTCTTTGAAATTTCCAATGTTCATTTTCAACATCTAAAAATTGTGGTATATCTTATCGAATAATTTTACAAGAAAAATGATAAACATATTCAAATGACAAATATATGTCGTTAAATTATATAGAAATCATTTTCGTTTGCTAGTAAACGTTGGAAATTTCATCTACATTATTTATTGACGAATTATTATGCATAAACTTATTTTGTCATAATAATTTATCAGAAATTTAGTTCTTGGAATTATAGATTGAATTCAATTTAATTATTATCACTGTATTAAATTTGTATTGGATTTAAAGATGGTTTAATGATAATTGTTGGAATCTAATATTTAAAATCAATTTACCATTGGTTTGTCATAAAAAGGGAAGCCTTGCATCGCTCTCAATGCATTGGTCGCGCTGGCAATCTCTTTGAAAATAACAAAAGCTTGACCCCTCATTTTGAGTGACTTCATCGCAACAATATCCAGTATTTGACCGAACTGCGAGAATATTGCATACAAAGACTTTTTCAACTCCTCCTTTTTTATTTTTTCATTCAAATTGTTTATGTAAATTGTATTGTTCGGTCGTATATCCATGGTATCTGTGAAAAGAAATTGAAAACATTAAATGTTTTTCTTTGAAGAATTACCTTAATAATGTACATATATTTTATTTTGGATATATATGCTTTAATTTATAACTCAGAGATAAAAATTATATATTTAAATATTTATATATTTACATACATATATATAAATATAAAACTTATATTTTTACAAGTATATCAAGGGTTAAATTTTGATTATGAAAAAATAATAAAGAATTATGGCATGAAAGTAAAAATAAAGGTAACCTATATTATTTTCGGTGCAGTGTAAACGAATAATTAAACATGAGTACTTACTATTTTTAATAATTACGAGAATAATTAAACTTTATATTTAGTTTGAGGTTATGCACTAGCGCGTCCAATAAGCAAAACATTAGTCGTTTACCGGTACGAAACGTGGGACGTGCAGGCGAGTTTTCATTTGCCAATTCAATTTAAACTCGTAAGCTATTGGAAAGTGGAAACTTTTATAGACGCAGCCATTGCAAACAACTGATACAAGGCTACGTTTGAAAACTGTGTTTATACATATTTATAAATTTAATGCTTAAATTTAATTTAAATAGATTTTATTTTAAAACTAGTAGAACTTATTTAACTTTTTTCTTTACTTATTTTTACACTTACTTCAAATTCAATATCTTTATGAAAAATAAATATCAAGTAAAAATTAAATTTTTTCTTCTGGGGTAAAAAATTAATGATATAATGATAATGGTAATAATTATAATAACAATAAATTAATTATGTTGCTTAGGTAGTTTTTCAATTCTGCGTTAAAAGAATCCTTGAATTTTGATTCTTTTTTGTAATTTCTACAAAACATAAAATTAAGAATTTGAATAGAAAATTCAATATAACTTTCATTACGTTTATTCAATTTCAAAATGCTGCTTTCCAGTTATTACATAACTCGATTCGAACTTCGGACATTTTTTCTGCCCAACAGAAGTAACTTATTTATACCAGACACCTTATAAAAATGAAATAAGTATAAAAGCAAAAGTCTATAATGCATTAACTAGAAGATAATTTATGACATTGTGATGATATTTTAATTTTTATTTTGTTTTTGGATCTTCTTTTATATTTTACTCAAAATTCAATCCGATTTTGCGAGACCGATTACACCGCATCCAACGCGCGCGCCAGCGTTTCCTGTTGTTTTTGAAAGTTCGTGTCCACCTTTGCCCAAGTCATCGGGATCAGCGTGTACCTATAATTATATATATTTTATTTTTTGTTTAGACCTATTTATAATTATATAATTTGACGTGAAAGTTGAAGTGCAAAATATTTTCAACTTATTGCCATCTAAAACTTTATTTATCGTTAAATTTGTCATTAAATTAATAATAAAAAAAATGTATCCCAAATTATGAGTTATCAATTATTATAATCATTAGAAATTTCCACTGTTACATATTGCAAAAAATATTATTGAAATATTTTTGCAATTATTTGATGAAGTTCATTCGTGAATTATTGTAGTGTGTACAATAGTTACCACTAAAGCTCGCCCAATAATACTATGGGCTCCTTGTAACTGAATAATTTTATCAGTTATATTGACTTTAGCGACACCACTGGCATCGGCTTCAACGTTGCCCAAATCTCCAACGTGACGAACTGTGTCCTCCGGACCACCATGTTCTTTTCCCAATGGATTGTAATGTGCTCCAGCGGTTACGCACCCTTAAAAAAAAAGAACAAAATTTTAATTTTACAAATTTTTGAAACTTGTAAACCATTAATTATGTTATTCATTTAATTTTTGTATTGTAATTTATAAAAAATATTTGCATAATATATTTTTTAACAGAAATTCCAACAAAATTTCTCTTACATAAAACTAATGGAACAAAAATATCATTCTTTCATAAAGAAAACTTCATTAGATTTAATTTTCGTTTATTGATAAACATTGCAAACTTCAAGTACTAATATTTTTTATTTAATAAATTTGTTTCAATGTACCGATAGAAGGAAAAGCATACGATTATAATTGCTATAACTACGTACATTTTTCTTTGGGAACCTTTTACAAAAGATATTAAAATTGCTTACGTTAAAAAGAGCAAAATCATTGGAGATAAATGTTGCAAGTAATGAAAACAAAGTTGATAAAAATAAAAAAAAAAAAAAAAAAGACATTCTTGGATACGAGATTATGAATGGGATTGGTAATGAATTTTAATGAAATTGAACGAGAAAAACATTAAACCAAAAATAAACAGAGCCCATTTCAAATGACTGGATAGAATTAAATTTTCTTTCTTTATGAAAATACAATTTTAAATTTCATAAATAATTATGATCAATTTAATTTTGATTTTTTGTTGAAAACATAATTTTAGATTGTATAAATAATTCATTAATCTTCTCAGTTTCAATGCTTCTTATATTTTAGAATTACATGCTCCTATGAATTGTAAATTCTATAAAAACGCAATTTGTTAGTTAAATTAGACTTTTTTGAATTCACTCAACAGAACATTAGTAGAAATTCAATATGTTAAGTGTCTTGGAGTATTTAAATTAACACATATAAATTAGGTAGAGTTGAGGTAAAATAACTATTTTATGTTTAATATGATCAAGTGCGAATTCGGTTGCCAGAAATGTTCGCCATTGAAAGTAGTTCAATCTTACCGTTGGTTAGGTCGCCAAATTCATGCACGTGGAATCCATGAGTGCCCTTTTTCAAACCCGTGATCTCGCCAGTGACCTTGACGGGCTGCGATGCACTCTGCACAAATACATTTATCAATCGCGCGATGACATAAAGATATGTAAAACTGAACGTGACAAAAGATGAAAAAAAAAGATTAAATAAAATAAGATTAAGTTTATTTTTTTTGCAAAAGTTATTTTTTCATATTTCAAAAAATAATTAAAATGTGACCACCTTCCCCTTCTTTACTTTCTTTTTGTCAAAAATCAGTCAAATATTAATTAATAAAAAATTGCAATACAAATGAAGAAGTATAATTACTGCGTAAATTAAAAAAAAAAAAAAAAAAAAATGGAAGTAGTTTGGGGGAGGGGAATACAAAAATCGTGCAAAATTTTACCGGTTGCTCGAAATGTATGACCCCTTTGACCTCGCCGGTCAAAATGCACACGGCTTTGATCATCGCTGCTGCTTTTTCGTACTGCCTTCGATCGCTGCAAATCGACGAATGAACGCCACTCAAATCCTCTGCTGAATCACGATGACGTGTGCGAATTTACAAATTGCAACTGTACTCGGTGGAAGAACAAAAAAAAATGAGACGCTAGATATTACATTCATAGACTGTAAAAAAACGTCGATGAGGACGTCGAATGCGATAAAGTGAAAAATGAAAAAGACATTGAAACTTTAGTCGATCGTTTTAAATTCGGCATTCAATGTCCTCAAAGATTGACTAAGTAATTTATTAATACATTTTCTGTACCGCTTTAATGACGACTCGTCGTTTCCTCGCAATTGATTAACGCCGATTATCCGTGTGACGTCACGTGGTCAACCGTCAACCGGCTCTTTCGCTAGCGGGGTTGCAAACTTTGTGAACATTTTCTTTTCTCGGTCTTTTGCGTTTCTCGTAAATCAAACAAGGATGGTACAGTTATACAATGTTTTGTTGAATTGAGGATACGCCTTTATACTTTCAATCCAGTTAATTTTAAATGATTATTAAATTAAATTTACGAAAAATAATAAATATTATAAACATGTAAATAAACCTATGTTTATTGAAGTTTTTTTTTTTAATATTGTTAAATCATTGGAATGAAAACTTTTTTTATTTAATAAATATTATTATAACGTGAATAAGTCTTTTTTAAAAGTTTTTTTTTAATATTGTTGAATTATTGATATGAAAACTTTGCAGTGCATCAAAATTTTGTCCCAAAGAATAAAAAATGAGTCATTTATTTATAATAAAATATTCTTTCTTTAAATTGCAAAAAAAATGTAATTTTCAAAATAAATCTGAGAAGGGTGGATTAAGAAGTACGTTTTTTTCTGAAAAATATTCTTTTAAAAATTACATTTTTTGAATTTCATTACTACTTCTACAATACTTATTCTTTTCTTCAAAAAGGGTACCTTTGGGATATAACAAAGTAATAACAATAGAAATTTACTGATATAATAAATATGCCTTATTCAAATATCATAGTATTAAAATTAAACATTTCTTTAAAAAATACAATCAATATATTTTTGATTTGTATTTTAACAAAGATATACCTTTAATGTCTCTTATGGAACAAAACGCCAGCATAGTTTTGTCCAACACTTTTGAAAATTTCAATATCTTGAAAATTAAATTTGAAATTTTCAAGTTATTAGACAATTAAATCGGTTGTAAATCAACAACATATAAACAATATACGTATACTAAAATTCGACTTTTTCTGAATTAAATTTCTATAAATGATAAAACGTCGTAATATTGTAATAATCATAAAAACTCATAATTAAAACTACCATTGGATACTCTGTCGCGGCATATTATAATCAGGCATTGGCATTCGCTGAGGTCGTTTCATCATCATTATAAGCATCCAGTAAAAACCACCGACGCACTTCGCAAATAAATCGAATATACCCAATATTAAAGGTGTTATAGATCTGATTAAATAACTTATTTCTCGTAAAAGTCGTAATACCATATCACCAATCATTGGAAGAGAATTAAGGAGACACGTGATTATTGTGAATATCAAAATGAAGCCAAATTGAAGCAATCGCCAAATGGTTGCTTTGGTCATAATCTGAAATGTAACTGTTTGTAATTACTTGTAATTAACGTCTGAGTGTATTGATAAATTATAAAATTGATAAGTTAACAGTTTAGTTATTTAATTAACAACTGTTATTAAAATTTAAAATTAATTACTATGATTATATACATTATTTCTTATGAAGGAAAAGTCATGTTTTTTATTTTATGTAATAAATTAGTACATCAAGAATAAAATGGAAAACATTCTTACTTCATTGAAGTCAAAACTCGGCAGTGAATGATTGAAGGCTCCTTCAGGTGATCCAAAAGGTCTCACACTTTTTACTTGCAAAATGACTTCTTTATCTGTGATAGTAAGAGATTGTATTTTGAACCAGTACCTTCCCAGAGGAAGGTTTTCTAACTGTACCCATAAGTAAAAATTGTCATTAAAACCGTCATCTACAAAAATAATATTATCAACCATGTTGTATTTTTGTTATAATCTTCTATTTTAATAAAGTAAATGGCTGGGTTAAAGTGTTATATCGTTTATGGGTATTAATAGACAATTCTTTGAAACAAAAATTAAAATTATTTATATTTATTATGAATGTATTATAACAACAAATACTCACTTGTAATACCTAACCATTTTTTACTGTAAAGAGATCCACTATGTATTCGTTGTATACTCTTCAGACATTTTATTATTTCTGTTTCCTGATGATCAATTTCGATAATGTCTCTAAAAAACGAAGCATAATTTTTTAGAAGATACTTTCAAATTGAATTCACATTGCGCGTTATTGTTTTTAATTTTTTAATTATGTAAAAAAATCTGTAAAAAACATTCTTCCACGTTCTATTTATGACCACTAATCAAACAAGTATTATTTATTATGTGAAATATGTGCTTAGTACCTGTATGTGTACAATGATTCTACAAATCGTTTTTCAACATATTCACCAAGAAATAAATTTCGCGAAAGAACATCTTTCAGAAGTAAGTTTGTTTGATATTTTAAAGAAGCCTCAGATTTTTGTTGACTTGTTGATAAATTATTTATCTTTCTCCTTGAGTTGCCAAAGCCACATTCAGAAGAAGAATCTGCAAACAATACTCATAATGTAAGAGGAAAAAAGTTGGATAAAACATATTGACATAAAATGAACTTAAATGATGATAAATATAAATATGTCCATAAATAATATAATATTGCAAAAACTCACCAGAAAAATTTGCCTCAGAATCATACACAGGTAATTGTTCTTTTATCTGCATTTTAGTTCTTTGACTGTTTTCTGTAAATGAAAAAACTATGCAATACTTATTGTTAGTTGTCAAATAAAACAAGTGACTTAGCAATTAACAATTCAGTGAATAGATAGAAAAATATAATGTTGAATAAATAGTTACAAATTGATAGTTAAATAAATATTAATTCTTTTGTTTAATTTTATTGCTTTGTTATTTTTTTACGTTCATTTTTTAATACAATTTTATATGATTTTGGAAAAAAAAGAAAAAAATTAATATATTCACTAACAATACAATTGTCTAACAAAAATTTTGGAAAAAGCACCAATTTTCAATGGGCAAATATTGATAACTAAGGTTTTTACAATGCATTATAAAATTCACACACGAACTGTCAATGTTTTATGAAAAATTGTTCACTCTTCCATTTACTCTCATTCACTCTCATTCACTCTCATTAACTCTGCCGTGCGAATAGAAGCGTCCTATTGTAAATTTACCTTGCTATCATATAATATTCCAATTCTTTTGTCGAAATTCTCCAAAAGTGAATACTTTATCGGTTCAAAATGTGTATTCGTCTATTGCGTCAATCGCAGAAATGAAAAAGCGTCTATTTTCAACTTATAATACCAAAAACTTGTCTTTTTTTTTTATATTTTGAGGTCCACTTTTGGGAAATACTTACAACAATTAATCAACGTGAAGTTGGCTGTGCGTGTAAATGCCAAAGTAACAAGAAAAAAAAGTGATAAGAAGAAGAAAGGCAAAAAAATGTCACTGTGGAAGTGATTAGATAAAAAATGAACAAAAGGATAATTACATTGATGTCTATTCAAGTAATTATTATTAAAATAAATATTAAAGACTTTTTTTCTTACACATCTAATTAAACCTTACATTGTTGTTTACCTTAGATTGATTCAACTATTTCAATGTCAAGTTAATGTAGTGTCTGCTAATCTGATAAAAAATTGTAGAACTACTTAAAAGTTCTATTTATTTATTTTTTGTATGTAAAATAAAATTTAAATAAATTGAAAGTAAACAATACAGGAAACAAACATTAAAGTGAATACAAAATCTGTTTTACTCTGTAATAAAATGTAAATAATGATTTAAGTTTTCTTTTATGTAAAAAGAAAATAAAACAAATAATTATTGACATGAAATTCTAAAAGAAAATTAAAAAAAGACAGAAATAAACAATGTTTTAAATTAAAAAAATAAAATAACGCATTTACATAATAGTCATTTTTTCAATACAAAAAATCACTACTATAAAAATGTACCAAAAAATTGAATGGTTGACCAAAAAAACATAGGATAAACAAAGGCAAACGATGATACTTGTTGTTGTTGTTTTCTTTTATAACTCGAGCGAACGCCAGTAACCAGGGGGGGTGCAACTACCATATAGAACTGTAAAGGTGACAGCGTTTTTTAAAAGAGTTCCGCTCTTTTAAAAAACTTTTAAACTACTTAATGTATGCTGCTAAAAAAATTACAAAAACAACAAAAATAAAAAATTACCTACTCGTAGACAAAGCCTATCAAACATCAGTTCATTGACAGGTACACTTTCATAGGTTAGAATCACTTCGTGTATTAATGATTCGTGCCCGAGATCAGCGCCACTGCGGAATTTTCAGAAAAACATTGTCGCCTTTAACGGAGTCACTTATTTTCATGAGTTGCACCCCCCTGCACTTCATCTTCCGTGATGCGCGCGCCGCCGTCGGCCAGAACGGGAAACAGCGCTGGCGGATAGAGAAGGACGCGAGATTGGCCCGTCTTGGAAGTAGCGTGCCGGGACTGCGGGTGTCCTTGTCTAATGTGGCAGCAGCGATAGCAGCTTGATTCTAAAATTGCGCTGTTGCTTAGCGGCGAGGCGTCGCGCGGATGCGAATGAGAGCCGAGATGGAATAATAAAGCGGCCGAATTTCCCGCGAGCGCCCTCTGCGTCCGTCGATTGTCGAATGTGGAACGATTGTCGGTCGAGCGCCGAAGCTTATTATTGTCGCGAAAAAGGGCCGTTCGGTTTGTGAGAAGCCGAAATGGGCGGCTGATCGGAGTCGGGCAAGATTAAATTTGCACCGATGCTGGAAGGCGCACTGCCACTTCGAACTAGGCGTTTTCGATCCGCACTGTTGTGAACGATCGTCGCAAAAGTGAGTTTTCTCGTTTTACTGTTTTTACCTGAAAATCCTTTTTTTTACCTTCTCATTTTTTAGGTCGTTCTTGTCTCATTTTATAATTCCTTCGGATGTTCAGATAACATGCAGTCAAAATTCAGTTTTTGGATACAAAGTTTTATTCGTTATTCATTTGTTGTAATTTTTATTTCATTTACTTCTCACGACGTTTTATTTATTCATTCAATTTTAATTTATGGATTTATTCGTGCATTTATTGACTTCATATATCTATATATTTGTGTCATCATATGTGCGAAGAAAAAAAAATATTTTGATTTTATCATATAAGAGACATTTTTCACAACTTTTTTCTCTTTGCAGATTTCGATTTCAAGGTCTAAATAAGATATAGCTCAATAAATAAAAGAGTGTTCAATTTATAATCTAATAATCTAATATAAAAGGGCCACTGTAAATACTTTTCAAAAATGGAACAGATTACTGTGTAATAAGATACACAAATCAGCTGATTGATCTTGGACAATTATGCAAACTTGACGTTGAAAAGGTAAAAAAAGCAATTTCAAAATGTCTGGTGGCGAACGAAAGAAACGCGACAAGGGGCAGGGGTGGGAGGAAGCTGGGGCAGAATTTTACCAGGAAAGGTATCCCATGGCCATAGAAGCAGATTTGCAACAAGCCTTGCAGGATCCTTCACACATTGCAACTTTGCTTCCAAGCAAGAAATCCCGAGTTGGTAAGAAATTATTGTTCAACAAATGTAATTTACATAATTATATAATAATATTTAATTTATACACCTCCTGAATAAAAAGTTGTTGGCAAGACATGGTGTTTGCCTGGTTTATATAGTTTTATTATAAAATTGTTAATTTAAATAATTTAAATATAATTTAAATAATTTAAAGTAAATTTATAATAAAAATGCAACAGAAAATTCATAAATGTATCATTTTTCTGTTACATTTCCATTATATATCTATTATGAAATTTTTTATAATGGAACTCAACATTTGTTTTTACATAAGTGAAAAATAGATATTCAGGTTTAATTTTTTGTAACTAACTGCCATTATCATCTAATGACGTTCGTTTATTCTGCATTCAGCAACAACAACGGCCAAGCGCATTAAACACGAGGCTCGCACGACTTTGCGACGTCGCACGAGCACGCGTTCGTACTGCGCGAGCACGGCCAGACGAATGTCTATGAATATTCATGACGCCGCTGTATCCATGCTACCAGATCTGTCGGAAAATTTGTCAAATGAAGAAAGCACCTGGGAGGAGATCATGCAGATTAAATCCATGCCCGTTTGCATGGCACAGAAGATTCAGCTTAAAAAGCAATTGCAGGTCAGTTGCAAACTCAAACGTTTTTTCAGATTAAAATTTTTTTAAAGCGTTTATGTTAAAACAGTTCTGTATTTTCAAAAAAAAAAAAAAAGTTAATGTTTAATCTTTTAATTCCCAGTCATCACTGTGAAATCAATTGAATGTGTAAGTCATGCAAAACATTATGTAGACTCCTGCATTATAAACTGTCCGCAGTTACGTTTTGCCCTAATGATATCAAAAAGTGATAGCGTCAAGATATCATAAAGACGACATATGTATCATGTTTTAATATCGTGGGTACAACGCATGATTGTGGAAATTCCTTAACACACTTATCTAGATGATATTATACATGGTTTATGAATATAGAATTAAGGTGATTGCACAGTGATATCATTGCAATTTCTGTGGTTGACTGGGTTGGCTCAAAAAATCAATACACTTAGAAAAATTGAAGATGTTAAATCAACTGACTATTCAGTTGAAGTAGTTGAACAACTGAAAAATCAGTTAATATAACTGAAAATCAATTGAATCAACTGATTTTTCAGTTAAATTTACTAATTTTTCCAATTGTGCCAACAGAAAATCTGCAGTTGTTACCGGGTAACAACTAATATTGGCTAAAATTTTTCTCAATGATAATTGAGATCATAAAAAGATCATTAGCCACAAAACAAATGTTGGTATAGTTTTAACTTTTTCACCCCTGAACTATAATTATACCTAGGTATAATTTGACCAAGTTTTATAGAGTTACCTTTATAAAATAAGGTCAAAAATTTATTAGACTTTTTTATGGATAGAGTGCCACAAAGCTGCGGCTTCAAGGATTCGAGCAGCTCAAATGGCAGCATCGAAAGATCTACCAACAGTTTCGAATCCGGGTAAAAGAGATCTGCTCAAAAATGGAACTCTGGAGTAACAGCTTAAAAAACATCGGCGGCAACTTCGGCATCGGCATAGTTACTTACTTCCTTTTTATTAAGTGGATCCTTTTTCTTAATCTGCTTATTTTTACTATAGTCCTGCTTTTCCTAGTGTTACCAACCATCCTTCTACAGCCACTGGAGCCCAAGTTTTGCAATTCGACCGAGCTAAATAGCGTTGAATGCTGCTCCGAAATTTATAGTAACCTATCATTTACCAGAACCAAAGGTGTGATCGATCAAGTTTTAAATTTAGGTCCTTTGTCCGATAGCCTCCTCTTTTATGGCGGCTACAGTCACCAAATTTATTCCAGCACTGAACCAGACAAATTCGTCTACGACTTCCCGCTAGCTTACCTTTCCGCGATGATTGTCATTTACGCCTCAAGCTTATTAATTCTTTTGAAGTCAGCTGCGAGAGGCTTTAAAGAACGCGTGGCTGAAGGCGAGGGTCAGTTCTACCAATACTGCAACCTCATCTTCGGTGGCTGGGACTATTGTATCAACAACGAAAAAGCCGCCGCGACGAAACATCGTGCAATCTTCAACGAACTCAAGCTCTATCTAGAATCTGAAAGACTCGAAGATGAGAAGCAAGGCCGCACAAGAGAGGAGAAGTTTAAACTCTACTCAATACGAGTATTCGTCAACCTGTTGGTCCTACTGATCCTAGCCTTTTGCGGCACCTTCCTCTACTACGTCACTAACTTTTCCTTCCAAAGCCTCAATGGCTCGCAGAACGAGACTATTGTAAGCGATGGCGATGAGCTCATCACCTACATATCAGTCGACACTTTTACACAAGCGTTCCTCGAATTTCTACCCTATATATTTATAGTTTGCAGTAACATCCTCGTACCTTTCCTCTTCCGTTACCTTGTAAGTCTAGAGCACTACGGTCCGCTATTTATCACCCGGCTGACTCTGTTTCGCGCCGTTGTCTTACGCTTCTTGATCCTCGCAGTCTTCATTTTTGCTCTGCACAAGACCGTTGTTCCAAAAGAAGAGCAGCTCCAGTGTGAATCCGCGGATGAGTACCAGTTGTGCTGGGAGACGTTCGTCGGAAAGCAGTTCTTCAAACTCTACCTTACGGACCTTACCGGCCAATTTTTCGTTACCTTTTTCGTCAATTTACCCAGGTCTCTGTTGGGTCGCAACTCCGAGAACAAGCTCCTGAAGTTCGTCGGGCAGCAGACTTTCGATTTACCCAAGCACGTGCTGGACATCGTGTATTCCCAGACCATCTGCTGGCTCGGCTGCTTCTTCGCGCCCTTCCTACCTTTGGTAGCAGTTCTAGGCACTTTCCTCCTGTTCTATATCAAAAAATTTGCCTGCATGGTCAATTGCACACCGTCGAATCACGTTCACAAAGCCAGCAGGTCCAGCTGCTTATTCATGTTGGTTCTTCTGGTGTCGTACGTCTTCGCAATCACACCGATTCTCTACTACGCGGTCAAGCTCAGTCCGTCTAAGTCGTGTGGACCATTCCGCGGCTTGGACACCGTCTGGTCCTTGACCTGTACCACTTTCGCCAGGCTTCCAGACACCGTTCAGTCGTTCTTCCTTTTCCTTGGCACTGCTGAATTCGGTGTGCCTGCGTTTTTCATCCTGGCGTTGCTTCTTTATTATTATTACGTGGTCTCCATGACCAACAAACAAATGGTCGCGGTTTTGAAGAACCAGCTGGTGCTCGAAGGACACGACAAGCAGTTTTTGCTGAACCGACTGAGTGCCTTTATCAAGCAGCAGCAGGATCAGACCAAGTGCCACGAGGAAACGAACGACCTTGGCACGTTCACATAGCCCACGAGGTTGGTCGTAGATGTATATAGAGATTAGTAAATGCTTGGAAATAATTCACTTTGAGTCTGACTTCAGAGCGAAGGTTCACTCGTTCTCCTGGTTTTCATAAAGCTGCGTTTCAATGCGACGAGAAAATTTAAGTTTTCACTCATGGTGTCCAACTTGAAGATATTGCTGGCACACGCTTGTTTATCGCAGAGTTGATACATCACTTAAAGTAGTTGATTCTCGCTTAGAGACTTTTGAGGCCAGTGGAAATTAATTTCAACTTTCTCCTGGCATGAAAACGCTGCTTAAGAAGCTTGATTTACAAGTAACTGCAAAGTTAACGATTCTAGTCAAAGGGAAACACCTTGTCATTTTTCGGAAGCAAAAATGGCGCTGAGAACGCTATATGTAATACACCCTTTTTCAGCGCCATCTTTGCATATTACTTTTAACTAAAGGTCATAGTGTACGACCCCTGATACTACTATGTTCTAGAGATAAAAATATTGGAAAACAAGTGAATCTCGATGCATTTATACAAGCTCCTTCTTCCAAGTTGAATTAAGTTTATAAGAGTTGAAATGTTGAAATTCTTAGCATGACAAACGTTAATAAGTTGATGATAGACGGCGATGGTGTTTTGAAAAGCAAGCACTATGAATCATAGGATTAGGAGTTTATTTCGCATTTGTTGATATTTAACATCGTAAAATGTTGAATTTTACATACTTTTATTTATCTATTCATTTTTAACTGAGAAAAGTCTTTTGCTACCCAAGTCAGACTCAAAGTGTATTGTTGCCAAGCAAAGAGAGATATAATTTTCTACAGGGTTGACGGGTTATTTTTAAACGACAAGCAGTATTAAAGTAATGTTAAGTTACAAATTTCAGTTGAAACTTGGACTTTTGTACAGTCTAGTCAGAGAGCTGTGTTTTTAGAGTAGTCATTTTCTAGTCGTTTTCTAGTCGTTTTATATATATTTTTAAAATTTAAAATTTAAATGTACACACATCCTACTACACTTTTATAACAAAACTATTAAAAGTGAAAACAGTGACATCTTTATACACATTATTTATAATAACCATACACGAACGATTGGAAAACTAGTATTACTTAATAAACCTTGAGGTAACAATCTTCTGTCTGTGAATAAAATGTATTTGCATGTTAAGGCTTCGATAAATATTTATGACCACTTAATACAATTGATAATGAAGATAAAGTAAGTAAATTTGATCAGCTAACTTGGTTAAGACATACTAGCGTAAAGTAATAGTTGAAACATTTTTTTTTTTTTACAAGATATCGCAAAAAGGAACAGATATGTAGGATAAAAAAGAGGTGGTACTAAACGATAGAAAGACAAAGATAACTTTGCGAGATCTGCGAATGTTATGAATTTAAAATAATGTCTTAACAAGTTTAGAACTTTTTTTACTTGCTCACTTATGGAATGTGATCGTTTTACATGTACGACAGTCATTGAAAATATTAACAGAAATAATATGATGGATAGTTATAATAATTATAGTACTAGAAATAATGATAACAATAACGAGAATAACATACTAATGATTAATAACAAATATGTATGAAATATTTGATCTCACGACCCATTTACTCTTTTTATACATAGTTTTATATATAATTATACATCATTTATAATTCGATTTACCACATTTTTTGATATCTACTTTAAATTTGATAATTACTTTAAATTTTCAAGACTTCCAATTGTAAATCGTGTTCATTTTTAATGACTAATCTTTTTTATACAAAAGTGATTCCTACTTTTTTCTAATCTATTTCATTTTGATTTATATTTATCTACTTTCTTATATTTCAATAATCCTATATGCCTGAAAAAAAATTAAAAATGCAATCAAGTTTTGCAACAACAGAAAATAGTTTAATAATGCAAAAGTTTTGAAAACAATTTTGTTGTCCGTAGTAATGATCGATGAAAGTCTATCTTTGGAACACATTTTTTTCTAATATCAAAATGACACTGTATATGCTTTTCATTGATAAAAAAAAGCTACTGTTACTATTCTCTCTTATAGCTGTTACCATTTATAAAGAAACCTACTGTATATGTGAAATCAACTATCTATCTCTGTAAACTTTGCGCATTTTCAATATATTTAGGTAAGTCGACACAATTGAGGGTGATCACCATTGTATCGACAGTGTATCAATAGAAATAAACTACACGTGTTCATGTATTTCACATAATAAGAAAAGTCTAATGAATAAGGTAAAAGCACCAGTCAATGACCGGTCGAGTTGGCGAACCCGTGAACGACTCGTACATTAATTTTATCGTCCTTGTCACTGAATGCACCGTTCATTCACTGGTGCATCGACCATAAATGTAAATGCGAAATGTAAATCGACCGAAGAAACAATTGTCATTTCACCTACAGTTTTTGTTACTTATCTTTCTATTTATATAAGATTCTTGTAAAGATGAAATTCCACAGGCTGCAAGCTTAGAAAGACGGAAATTATTTACCTAATGAGCTTATATGTTGTTGTCGATATTTGAATAAATACATGTACATTGCATTTCATCATATTGTGTGTGTACTTCTTGATTTTTTTCTCCTGCTATCCATCTATCTCAACCTACACTCAAAACAATCCACTGTAGTTTTCCAGTAGTTGACATGACAAATTACAGCTAATTCTGGGATATAACAGAATTTATTCGAATATTTTACATACAGTATATAAAAACCCAAAATTTCCTGCGAAAATACAGATAATACCTATTATTTTCGCAATGGTAGGTAATTTTACAGAACGTTATGGAATTTTACGGAAGTCACTGTAAAAAGATCACTATAATTGAAGATACCTGTTTATAAAGTTATGTTAGTAACATCTCAAATGTAAATTAGCAATTAGTGTTTGTTTTATATATAAAAACAAATCATACATATATTTAAGCTCCAAAACTTAAACAAATTTAACATTTTGTTATTTAAAAAAGTAGGGTTTTAAGTGTTCACATAACAGAGGTAGCCATATTTGAATGTATTTTTTCTCACTCAAAAATAAAATATGTTGGTATCACGAGCCGAAGGCTGCTAGTAGAACCTGTAAAAAATAAAATAAACGAGCCAAAGGCTCGTAATACCAACATATTTTATTTTCTCGTAAGGAAAAATGTCGTACTCAACTCGGAAAAAATGATATTTAACTCATTTTTTCCTCGATGAAAGTAATATACTTCATGTCATTCTCTAATTTTCCAGATCGTCCTGGAAAAAATCGTGATACGACAGGGCAATAAGTTACCTGTGTTACAACACGGCATTTTACACTGGAATTTTTTGAAGTGTTGTCTAGAACTTCTCGAATTCTCAAATCCTTCCTTTATTCATTCCTTTGTTTTTCCTTTCTATTTAAGACCTCCCTCCTATCCTCTTGCCACATTTCTCAGACATGTACACCGAATTCGTACCTCTCCCACCCTTAGCTACCTTGTTGAGGCAGTGTTTCTAACTGAGGATTTTTCTTCCCCCTCCATAACGTGGATTTCCCATCTCTAACGTAAAAATAGAAAAAACACTTCCAAAATGTATAATTATTTTCGTATAATTGTACTGTCTTTTATATTTATTATATATATAAAAATTATATGTATTTTACATGTTTATAAATATATATGGAGCGTTATGGAGGGGGAAGAAAAATCTTTACAGTTAGAAACACTAAGCTGAGGTGTTGAAAAAACGCCACTAGGTGAGATTTGAACTCCCGTCCCCACGCTCACCAAGCAGACGCCTTCACCACTACACCAAGGTACCGGATGTGTTCTTTTTAATTATTCCGTATTATGTTTTGTTGTATATTTGAAATATGAACAGGATATTAAATGCTCGGAGGGAAAAATGTATATATTTTAAACATTGTATCTAAATTTTTTTTTTCCATTAAAAAATGTAACTACTAAAGTCCGTAAGCGACTGTTGCTTTCGTGTTAAAATTGGAATATTATTTTGTAACTTGTAACATAGTTTGATTACCGTTTACTTCAAAGTATCGTTGGGAAAATGACATCGATGATAATTACACATCAAGTAAAAAAGAAGTTAAACAATTGCGCACGTTACTTGACGGAAATTGCTCGACTGCAATTATTTAAAATTGTACCGCAAACTTTCTATTGTATTTTATAATATATGTATGTTTATTGATTCTCACGTCAAATGACAAATAATATTAATGCGGCGCCGTTTAGGCGTTCAGTCATTTGGTAAGAGCGCACGCAAACAAGCGTGCATATTAAAGTACTTTACTTTATCAATTACATGTCAAACATCATTTCCTTCGTGCCGTAAATTAAAATAATTATGAATACGACGTTATACGTTTTCGTTCGATACTTTGAACTGCGAGTTTGAAAAAGAATTTCCGCTACAGTATTAGGACCAGGATTCCAAGTATATCCAAAGAGAAAACATATATATATACAAAATGAAAATGAAATAAATGATTCGGATTAGAGCGAATTTATTAGTTAAGGTACATTGCACATTTGTAAAAATTGATTTCAAAAACGTTGTATCAAGAGTGGTTTTAAGCTACTCCCATTTTCGTTGCAGATAAGCCTTGTTCGAAAAAGATTATACCTTTGCATTGAACAATTATTTAAATAACAGGGAAATGTATTTATTTTCAAAAATCGTTGACATTATAAAATGTTTTACATTAAGTACCGAACCGTATAGTAAAGACTCTGTGTTTCACACACATTATTTCAAATGTCATAAAATAATGTATATCATCAATGGAATGTGGTACGAACAAAGTATGTTCATGCAAGCATTTATTTTGTTCATTCACGCCAACACGAGTGCACACATATGGATGCCGCAGGTATATATTTATTTCAATGTTATATATTGTATTATTTCACCGATGAATAATCATAGAACGAAATGAATAGACAACAAATAGAAATAACTAAGTCATTGTTTGTGTAATAGGATAACAATGTTGGGAATAATTTATTTTGTAATATTTATTCAATAATGATCAATTGGAAATTGAAAATGATCGATTTTGAATTACAATTTGAACAATTTTTTACGCACTTTGGGAGCAAACAAAGTTGGAACTAACCGCTTCTTGGGTTGTAAACATGCTCGAGGGCTTAGTCCGAGAGCGACTTTACTTACTAGGGCGGTAGGTTACACTTTACCATCCGCCTCCTCCATCCATAAAATAGCGTCCATACCTCGGGCACAGTGGCGCCCTCAGCAATAATATACTATTATACTTCAAATACTTGCGTGATTTGAAATTGAATAATAAATACATCAATATACTTTTGTTCACAGTGGAGGTATATAATTAAACACCGGCGAGATTTTGAAGCACTTTGTACGAATCTTCAGTATTATGTAGCACATTTAGTTTTGGTAGCCGTTCGTATACATATCTTGGTGAACAAAAAGAAAGTGAGTTTTACCCAGCTTAAAAATATAGTCGAAAATCGTATTACGCATGTGCTATTTCAGGGTGTCAAGCGAATTTTAGGATTTTGAAAACTAAAGGTTATTTCTCATTATTGCTATATCAGACATTGGAAGTAACGTCGTTACAAGTAACGCGTTACAGTCGTTACAAGTAACGCGTTACAGTCGTTACAAGTAACGCGTTACGTCGTTACAAGTAAGTAACGTCGTTACAAGTAACGCGTTACTCAAAAACGTTACACTTTTTAAGTAACGGTAACGATGGCGTTATTTTTTTTAAACAACGGTAACGAAAAGTGGTTTTTCCGTTACCATTACTTTTTGTTTCTATTCAAAAACATATTTTTATAGAAAAAAAGCACATAACAATAATTATTAAAAGTCTAACAATATTGACTACAAGCTTTAATTATTGTGACGTACCGCAAAATATTTAAAACTAAAACTTAAACTTTGTATCAAAATATAATAATTATATAATACTTATATAAATTGTTTTCTGTATATATTTATTTGGCAGAGAAGTAAACAACTTTTTTATTTCAGATTAAACGTGATATTTACTTTATTATATGATTCATTGTATGATATAAAATGA
>JABFOV010001949.1:0-22130 GCA_022817685.1 Aradophagus sp. ZL-2020 | reverse complement strand
GGCTCGCGAGCCCTTGCGCGCGCTCGATTGATTTTGAAAATGCAATAAAAATGGTCAATGCACGGGGATAGGAAATCGAGTTACGTATTAAAATGTTTTAATCCAATTAGTGCGCTGTTGACGCGAAAAAATAAAAAAGTAAATTTATCGTTTAAGTTGTCATTTAATACCGTTATCTTCGCAAATATCTTTAACCACGAAAATTCGTTTACCAACTTTGCTGGCTTTACACCATTTGTTTGGAATTTAGTGACATCCATTGTAATCTTCCCCCGCCCTCCGCCCATCACGTTTTAACCCTTTTTTTTCGCTGCAAGCCCGTCGCCTAAGTTACGCAATCGATGAACGAAATTTGATTATGATTATTCTATTATATACTGCTTCATGAACAATGGATCAAATCACCTGGAAGCTTTCGGTTGGCCCCACGCGTTTATTAACCTTGCGTCGGTTTGATCGTCCGAAACCATACCAAAATGAAGTCACAACATCGGGAGTGTGAGTCCCTATTTTTTTGCACGAGCTGTAGTTTGCGCCGAGCCCTACCTTGTCGTACGCGAGACGTCCCGGAGTGACCGAAAAAATGTTTCGAAAACAACCCGAATCGACGTGTCATCAATTTCGGCAATTTCAAGGCAAATCGCGAATTTCCTAACGACATTAATTGTGACAATACTTGTTACAGTTTGGAATAAACAAGTCGTGAATATGGATGGTTTCGTAATTGACAGAGAAAAAAGAATGCTCGTGACAGCAATCGAATAGTGTAACGAAGACATTTTCATTTTGAGACGTTCTTATTTGAATACACACAAAATTTATTATGCCGTATGTAAAAAGTAATGTTTACCTGTGTGACATGATGAGTGCGTGGACAAAAATCATTACAAATACACTACATTTTAATTTTGTTTTTATATTACAGTGATATTACATAAATTATTGTCATTGTGTATTGAAAAAGTTTTAAAATCCCGCGAAACTTGAGCCGAAAACCAATGCGAGAGCATTTTCGTAACAAAGTCATATGTTTTTTCCAAATGAATTACAATTTCCCTCATTTAGCAACATTTTCGTAAGAATATACATCTCTGCTTTAAAGTGCATACTTTACACCCATTTCAAGCAAGTGGATTAAATGCGAACGAATTGGACAAAAAGCAAACATGAAATTACATACCTTGATAAAATGCAAAACAAACAAGTGCCACAGAAAATGTTTGAAACTATTAAATGATTACGAATTGTGCCAAAAATCTCACTAAGCTATTAATTCATCCTTGTATGCTCGTTGTATTGGTGATTTTGTGATAAACTAATTACAAGAATATCCGATTGTAACACGTGCATTGTCGATGTGTGGTCCCTTACATTGGATGAGTAAAAACTTTGAAAAACAATGAAATATCGATGAACTTCGTGGAAAATGTAATTATATAATCGAAGTGTCAAACAAGTCTCTATATTTGCAAACAAAATACTGACAGAAAATCATTAACTATTTTATAATTAATCCTGAAACACTTACAAAAGCCAAAAATACTAGCGAAGAGTAAAGTTGCAGCGAACTGTCTAGAAATACACCATTCGAAGCTAAGATAAAAGTGTGGAAAAAGGAGCATTAAACTGGAGGCAAAGCGCAAAGCCTTTGAATCCGCAAGCGGCCGCTTCGGCGGTCTCGTTTTCCACCTTAGTCAAAGTAGCCGAAGCGTTATCGGGCAAATTGATCGAAAAGGGACGGCAGAAAAACCCGCCCCTCCAAGTGGGACTCCGTCGTCGGCAAGAGAAGCCCCGAAACAATTCCATTAATTTTGCAAGCGAGGAAATCAAATAAAGGGTCCGGTGCGCCGAGACCGCCGGCTGCATTTAGCTGCAGATATTGTAATAAGTTACGTTTTATTTAAAAGTGTAACTTCATTTCAAGCGCGAAATATATTTTGCGCCCATTTTGCCCGGATGGTGGCGTAATAGTTTTGAGGTTAGCATTATTCATCGTATATTCCATAGTCGGCGGCTCTCGGGAGAGTTTGGTGGGAATGCCGGCCGGCCGGATCACCGGCGGACCTTTGTGTCGGAGGTGACTATTGGAGGGGGTGATTTTTAGTTGGCGGGCCACAAAGGCGAGTGGACGGCTTCTAGGGGTGGACCTAAGCGGAAGCTAAAGGAGAAGGAGAAAGCGCGTACGGGCGAGCGGAGAAACGAAGGACGATCAATAAGAAGCTCGACTGGTGGGGGTCTTATGCCTGGACCTCAAGCCAACCCCCTCGCTTCTGAGCTGCTTACGCTTCCGAGGGGAGCGCAAGAAAGAACTGAGAAAATATTCTGAGAGGGGTTACGGAGATGGCTGAGAGTACGTGGGGGTGTTCTTACGCACACCCGAATACGCAAATGCTGCCCGAGCGACGCGCACACCCACACGGACCCACGGCCACACGGACGCACACCAGGCCGCACGGCCTCACGGACGCGGGCTACCGTCTCAGCCGCGCGCTCCGATCCCCGGCGCAAAAAATACACTTACCTCGTTCCTTTTTTTCTTTCTTTCTCTTCTCCGTTTTTATCCTTTTTGCCCGCGCGCCGCACGCGCCGCGAGGAAAAAGAACAAGTTGCCCACAAAAGGAGTGCAAGGTCACGCGTCCAGGAATTACTTTTATTTCGCTCGTCGAGCGTCCTTTTTTTTCCTCGCACTCTCCCCGCAGCTCCACTTTTCCGGCTGTCGCAAGTTGCGTCTTTCCTTACTGGGCGATCTCGAAATAAATGTGTATGAACAGATGGGCTGGCTGAGTTAATGAATCGCAAGCGAGGAAAAACTGCTCAATGAGCTCGACGGTTCGAGTAACCTACACCTTCGCGACGTTCGTTGCGGGGCAAATAGAAAGTAGTTTGTTGACTTGGATTCACGGTTTGAATTCATCAAGTTCGGCATGTAATTTACATTTTTTTTTTATTGAACATACTCTATTATTGAACATATTCTTTTTTTTTAAAAAAATAATAATTATAAAATAGTATTATTAAAAATAAGAATGACGCACTATGCGAAGTTAGCTTAATGAGCATGTAGCTGAACTGTTTCGTACAGTATTCGTCAATAGTGAACATTTGTTAACAATTGTTACGTCGTTCGCGAGTTTGACAGATGACTAAATTCTCTGTGATAAAAAAGTTTGTAGAAAGCAGTGAATACAATCTAACCCGCATGGAAAAAAAACTGCCAGCTGGTCTGGCAATAATCTGGCAAAAGTCTGGATCGTAATCGCTAGCCAGACGTCTGCCAGATGCATACCGTACTAATGCCAGACTTCTGAAATCTGGCACTAGCGTGGCATAAATCTAGCATGCGTCTGGCTCGCGATTACGATCCAGACTTTTGCCGGACGAGCTGGCAACTAGTTTTCCCGCGCAAGAAGTGAATTCATTTAATGATTCTCAAGTAAATTTCACTGTGAATATTTATAAACGTTACTGAGATAATTTAAAATTTGCTAAGATTTAAACGGTTTATTCGGCAAACTGATCGACGTGACGTACGACGCAAGCGCAACGACGCTCGCGCACTCAAGTCGGCATTCGGGCGTTCCGAAATTGCTAACCGATTTCTCACAAGAATATTTTGCTTTTTCTCCAAATTGTTGCAAGTTCACTGTAAAATAAGCTTTGTTTGCTCAAAAATTGTACTCCTTTCACTATGACATGAACAATTTTGTAATGATATCATTTATTTAAATACAAAACGATTTTCACGAAAAAAAAACTGGCATTTTGAGTGAAGTCAAATATTTTTATAAGTTTACGAAAAACACGTAACCTGTTTTATTCTAATACATTAAAAACTCCTTCAAAATACTTGACTTTTTGCAGTGCTCATGCGCCTTTTTATTCTTTTCTTAAATCAGAGGAAAATCCATCAGGGGTGAAATTAAAAAAAATCATCATATGACATTTTCTGATGCATTTAACTAGAAATCATGAGCCACGTATAGAAGACACGAGGGAGAACGTGTAAATAACATCGTGGAAAATGAAAGTTATAACAAGTTTTTTTTCGCGCTTTTTTCTTTTTCTTTCAAGCGAGCTAACACGCTTCTCACCTCCGCGGCAGCTTTTTTCTTGACTGCAATAATTTGAAGAAAAAGTGGCGCGGTTTTATCGCAGTGCAATTTTCTTTGCCGCGTTTTTGCCTTCGGCTAGGCAATAAAACACAAATAAAGGAATTTCAAAGGAAAAAAAAAAAAAAAAACAATTAAAGAGCGAGGCGACCGATTAATTATAATTATCCAATTAAGTGAATCTCACTTGAAGAGCGGTATTGCTTTTTAATAAATCAGTCGCCAAGAAAATATAACAAATAAAATATAAACGAAACTTTATTAAACCTTCCATCACATAATAAATTAGTCGAGTAGTAATATTATAAAAGTAAGTTAGCATTACTAATATGTCAGTTTAACAATCAATAATTGCATATAACGAGTAATTAAATTTATGCGATTAGCGAGTTGCAAGGAATAATAAAAGATTTCTTTTTCCAAGCGCAGAATTTTAAAAACATGCAGACGTTGCAAATTTATTTCAATATTTCAATCGAAAAATTTTTTCATGAATCAGATATGTATAATCTAATTATTTAGTTTGACTTCATTTCCACGTTTTCTTAATTTTCACGTCATTTATAATTAACCGATATTCGTAAGCTACGTTGACCATACATGTGAGAAAAATCTCTATTGTTATAGTACCTTGTTATACAAAAATACTTTTTATTGGCGCATATCGTCTATCTAATATGTAAATATTACAACGACTAGTCGCAATGTACAATATTTTTAATTTTAGACTAAATTAATAAAAGATGGATTATATGGTCAGTTTGTGTGGAAATTCAAATAAGAAAATGTTAATTGTCAAGGAAAATGTTCAGCAGTCAGCGCACGAATAAAGTAATGAGAACTTCCGTCCATTCATTTTGTCAATAATCGAATGTAATACAGTTGCTGAGGTAATCGAAGTAATATTGTGTTCGGAAGATTAAATTAAATTTACAAATGAAATAAAGTGTTGGATAGCTTTAGAAATGTAATCTTTCATCGTTTCTTCACAACGATACAATATTGGAGTCAAGTTAAACCATTTTTCGGAACGAGAGTAATTGAACAAATAGAAAAGGAACTTTTTTTCTGCCCAACATTCAATTATAATTTAATTGTTTAACGAGCGATCACGCAATGAAACAATGCAGTTTATTATTTGCTGTTGAAAAGGCACTTTTGTATTTGTAGTGGATATTATTATTAATGAAATCATTTTGTTAATTTAATATACATAACTTGAAGGTAGCTTTTTAAATTTTAAGCACAAGAATCTAAATTTCCTGTTATAGTTGAACTATTTTTTTCGTCACTTTTGACGATTATAATCCACATATTGTCAAACAGACAAAAGACTTGTTTTCCAATAACAGTCGGATCGTTGCTTCTTGTATATAAATTTTTCTCCATCAAATATTAATAAGATTTTCTATTCACAATACTCAATAATGTGAAACTTATAGTAATAATAAGGTATTATTTATTTTTATAAATCAAGTAGATAAGTTTAATTTAAAAAAAATTATTGAAATCAGTACTCCTTCAGCATATCTGTATACAAATTTTTCTACAAATATTTGTTCAGTGAGTTGATACAATTTAAATACGTTTCGCGAAAAGAAAATGTACGTAGTGAGATTCAAAAATCACAAATTATATCAAAACTGACAAAGCTATTATGTATGTAAAGGTACATCTTTGCATTTTGTAATCTGATCGTCAAAATGTAACTTATGAATTTATATATAACAACATTATTTCTTCTTGAAAATTGTATGTTTTGTGACCATTGCAATCCATAAAACTATTTAAATGCATTGCACAATAAATAATATACTTGTACTGCTTTAATACTTAAGTAACAATTACGTAAGTATATAAAAACTCTTATACATTAAGTATTAAAAATCATGTAGGTCGTAAATGGGGCTGTTATATATAACGTGGGTCAAACTAGGGCCTGTATGGGTTATAATGTCTGACCCATATATTTATTACAAGAATATTAGATACTGATACGGAAAGCTATAAAACATCGTTGAAAAGCCACGAAAAATTTTGTCAATTTATGAACAACTATTTTATTTAAGCACAAATCAATAATTTGACCCAAATCAATGATATATCAATCGTAACAGCAAGACTACTTGCAACCAAGAGGCGTCATTTTTTCAAAGACGATACCATAAAAGCACCGCAGCCGTCCCTAATTGACCAACACTGTCAATTACGAACCAAGGGTATCATCGTCAAGCTTACCCCTAAATCCAATAACTCTTGTTTTATCGTCGCAAAAGCACTTTTTCTCGAGCAATCTTGAAAGTAAACATTGATTTTCCCGCAAGCCCGAGCTCGGCGTCTCGCTGACTTTTGATCCCGGCCTGGCGACTCAATATCTTATCCGGCCGGGTCTGTCGCGAACAATGCGGACAAAAAGGGCCGGTATCTCGGCCGGCCCCGGCTCGGCTTGGCCGCGGAAGAATCTAATCCATTGGACGGTGGCTTTATTGTCAGACATATTGGTGTTTGTTCTTGAGGTATCCGGGGTTGAGTCGGGTGATTCAGGAGGAAGAGGGTGGTTAGCTTTATTGATCTGTAAGACTGCCAACCTACGGACACTCTGCTTACTAGCTCTCCTCCATTCGTTCTCCAGGACCTCGCCTCTCTCTTCCTATCTTCTCTTCCACTCTTGTCTCCGTAGCCGGCGTCCCTCGCTCTCTTCCGCAAACTCTACCTATCTACCCTACGCTCTAGCCACCCTTAACGCCGCTTTAGCCCGTGCCCTCGTCTCCGCAGTTACGACCCCTCGTCTTCGACGACGACCACCGCCAACGAGAAATGCTTCAACCCGTCATTAGTCCGGCCGGCAAAGGCTGCCTTTTCCATCCCGCCCCCTCCCAGCCACCCACCCGCGTATACCTATCGCCGTCTCCGTTGCCAGCGCACCCCTCCTCGTCGCGCGCTTCCCAAGAATGCCCGCAAACCCGCAAGGAACAATGAGAAGTTTAATTATTTTTGCCCGAGTGATCCGCGAAAAAAAAGCGTCTCCGTTTTGTCAGGCTTATTAAGCCGGATGACGCGACAACTCGGCTGGCGGCGCGCTCTTTCTTTGATTATTCTCCAGAAAAATGTTTGCGCTTTGTGGCCAAACGGCCGTTTGCTTTCGTTTTTCTTGCTCTTTTGTCACCGCGGGAATTTGCATCTACGTCGGATCACAACGCAAAGCTGTTAGTTGTAAAAGGGTTTGAGCGATGGATACATTAGGGATATGTGCTTTAATTTGTTTGTGGATCAATATTGTCTTTCGAATTGTGTATTGACTTATTATTAGAGCTACAATTGCACATCGCGGATTACTATTAACTGTTATGCAGTTTGTGCGCGTAATTATGAAGCCGAGGAAAATCTAGGACAAATTCGACTTGATTATTGTCCTTTACTGCGCGACTGTGATTAGATGAAAATGCACAATTGCTCGCAAAGAGATCATTTTAATGACATTGTTTTTATGTTGCTGAAAGCATATAAAATGTTGTGTTGGCTTGAATAACGTGGAATTGTCGAGAAAGGAGGGAAGACAAGTAAAAGGAATCAAGTTGTTTTTGCTAATTATATTTTTTCAGTCTGTTCAAAATCATACTAGATAAATCGTTTGAGAAGGGAATCTATTTAACGTTAATCTTTTTAAGAATGTAAAAATTACACACAAGAAATTTAAAATTATTTTCCTTCAACTCCAAACGTATTGACTTACATTGTACTTAATTTTCGTCAAATGTCTGAAACACTAGAAAAAGTAATCTCTTGCAAACTACTTAAATTAAGAAGTTTATTAGTTTTAAACTACTTGTTCTGGTGAAATTTCTTATTTTAAGTACTATGAAACTACTAAACTTCTTAATTTAAGTAGTTTATAAGACACTTCTTTTTGTAGTGAAAGCAACCTTTTTTTGTTATAATGTTGGTTCCAAATATATTATATTATTTTACGTTAGACAGTTGAGTTCCAAGCAATTATGAATTTTATTTTACACATTATTCATAAAAATAATTTTAAAAAGCCTTTAGCGGCAGCACGCTGGCATACATTCGGCAATATATTCTTCAATTGCACTGTAACGTTTTGTTGTTATTATTATTGTTATTATTATTATTATTTTTTTTCAATACTACAACCGATTTTCTTGCTGCAGAAAGAAAGAAAGAGTGTATTATAATTTCGACAAGGATACATGCGGGCGCGTTCGACTGTTTGCACACCTTTCTCGCAAGCGCTTTTGACGCTTCGATGAATATCAAAAACTGGAATGGAGTGTTTTAGAGGATTTTCAGTATGGGAAATATTTTTGTGTTTGATTTCACGATAGATACAAAGTCTGTTATCTTTATGAATATGTGTCAGAAAAGTGAAAAAACAACGTCGCTGTTCACGTGTATAGGTGATTTCACAATTATCTAGCACTTTGTCTGGACGAAAACATGAAAAAAGGAAAATTGTTGCAGTTACATTTAGCAAAAACGTGAAAACAACATTAACGGATTGTATACTGTTCGATTAGTATATCATCATTTGTGGTTACCTGTATTTTTCATTCAAGTAAGCCAATGAACAAATGTTCATTTAAAACTGTCTCATAATGAAATGTGTTAATGTTAATAAAAGAACAAATACACTTAAAATAACAATGTTCGCGATTGAATTTTGTATCCAATTATTTTATTAAACGTAATTAATTTTTTTTTTTTTTTCAATATTTCCTATTAATAGTATGAATTTTTTGTAACAAATATTAAGAATCGTCTATGTTACTAAGATTTAAATAATTAGGAAGATCCATTTGCATGTTTACATAATTAGTTAAACTTATGTAGTTTTATACAACGCACTCGGGATAAAAGGTAAGATAAAATATAAAAAGAACGGAAGCGAAATTTACCGAAATATTTTGCTCCGTGTAGGTCAAGGCTTAACGTACGCCAACTCGACTTTTTTCACTGAATCCAAGACTATGAAAATTAAACCGCAGCTGTATGGATTTCTGTAAGGATTTTACATCAAATTTGTCGCCGACGTAAATGGCGCAAGTAAAACATTTTGTGCTTTTAAAACATTTTAACTTTTCATGAATGAATATTTTAATTGTTTAATAAAAAAATTAATCTCTTTACAATATTTTCATACACAAATAAATTTACGTTTTTAATTTTCAATCTCATAAAAGTTTCGTGTAATGGGAAACCTTTCATTCAATTTTTAAATGAAATTATATCATAAATAACTATAATTTTTTATTTTAATATTAACAGTACAATATTTTTTATTCTTAATATTTATAATATAATTAAACTATTTATTCAAAATGCATTTAAACTTTGCAAAAATACAATATGCTTTTTAACTGAAATCATTTTTGAAATTAAAAGATTTACGTAAAATCACTTTCGTTTTTGAAAGATAAGCGCAACGAAAACTAAAACTCAACAAACACTCATCGGTTTCATCGTTTTTCCTCTTTCAATCTATTTAAGGTTTCCTCGTTTCTTTTAATTGTACATTAAATATAAAGTTTCGTAGCAACAATGTAAAAAATTGGTCTCGTGAATAAATCAAACAAAATAAATTCCGATCTTTTTCCCCTGAAACCCCGAACTCAACCTTGAACCACGTTACAAAGACCAGCGGAAGATTGATCGACTTTTACTCCTTAATTTACTTTTCTCGCGTGAGCGGTCGCACCGATGAAACGTAATAAAGCGGTCGCTATCGAATATCGGAATAAACGTTATCGAGCATTACTTCTTCAAGCTAGCCGGATTGTTGAGAATGACAAAACTTGCCAGAATATAAATATTCATATTTCTGCGAAAATGAAATAAAAAAATGGAAAAAATAAATTAAGTCAAATGATTTAACACGGTTTTAATAATTTCTGTAAAATAGTTGAAAAAGTATTAGGAAGTAATTGATTGATAATGATCGTGATTAAAGTAAACGAACGTTACATAAACATTTTATTACCGAATTGAAAATGTTGCTCTCATTGTTCATAAAATGAAAACAAGTCAATGGGTCATATTAAATGTAAAATTTTGAATTGAAACAGTATAAGTTATAAGTCTAGCAGAAAAAAATTATAGTAAATTGTTTCATAATTTTTTGCAAATGAATTTTGAACATACATGATTTAATTTAGAAAACCAGCACACTTGCAAAACGAATCGTGGAAAAACTGTAAAAATTGTAAAATAAATCCTGGAAATATGCTAAAAATCGTTTACTAAATTGTATTTAATCTTTTTTTGTACATATTGCTCAGAAAAAAGTTAACCATTATTTAATTTTCATTACAGATGACTACGCCGTGTTCAACCAACGTTCCTCCAGCCAGAGGTAAGTACTTTATCTTAAATTACATTGATATTATAATATTTATAAAAAAAATTGTATTACTCTGCAAAAACGACATCAAAAAATTTAATGTTCGCCGACAAACATATTCCACGTGACAAATCAAGAGTTGACGTCACAAATTAAACGTGACGCACGATAATGTAATAAAACATAATAATTTTGCATAATTGAAACTTTACATCACTAGGGAGCGCCGGACATTATGATTATTTCTTTGCTCCTCGCGAGCGAGCCATTCGGTCGATTTCGCCGGCCACGCAAAAAGCATCTGAAATCGCCGAACGCGCATCGGTTGTCGAGGGAAAAAAAGCCTGCAACTGTAGCGCGCGAAAAAGGTGTTGTTCGTGGAACAAGCGGTCGGCGGTGTCGGGCCGCAGTCCACCATTTGTGATACATTCTAAGCTTATTTTCGGCTGGGACTGTACCGGTCGTCGGACTTAGATTTAGGGGTTGTTAGTTGGAGGTAGTTCGCGGGGGGTGGCCGCCGGAGTTCAAGAGAGTCCGTGGGTCGTCGTCACTGGGGAGGAGAAGAGAAGTGGTTTGGAGCTGGTTCGCATTTACATAGCAGACCTGGCAGGACTAGATGACTAAGCGGGGGGGGAGGCCAGGGGTAGCATTAAGAGGAGAAAGGGGTAGGTAGTGGCAATTCTGGCAACATGGCCGCGACCGAGCCGCACACCCAACGAATATCAGCGGCTCAGTAGGGGCAACTCGAGCTAGGAAGTGTCCGTCCGTATGAGTATCCTGGCCGACCGAGGGCGAGCGAAAGAGACCAACGATGGAAGGGTCGCGGCCGAAAGAGAAAGAGATTCGCTCGCGCGGGGGAGAAGAAGCGAGCGAGAGGAACGGCAAGCTGAAAGCCTCCTTCTTTGTCCCGCTCCCTCCTTCTCTCTACCGCCTTCCTCCTCTCGTCAGCTCTCTGTCTCGCTTCTCGCTTCGCCCTCTATGTGGTGCGGGCGCCGTCGACCCCCGGCGCCTTCTTTTGCTTAGATTCTCCGATTCCGAGCCATCTTGGAGCTTATTGGATTATCGAGCTCCACTATTAGATTAAGCGTCGCTCGAGCTCGCGATTCATCGCGGCCTCGCATTTTCTATTCCGTTTTACTGCCGCGACAAAGTGCGCCCGATTGATCGTATCCGGCTAATTCCTGACGTATTTATTGTCCCGGAGATATTGTAAGACAATTGGGCTTGACCGAGCGCCGCTCTGTCGCTGATTTATCGCTGATTAAACGCGACCCCCTTTTTTCTCGTCCTTTTTTACGGTTTAATCTTTTTTCCTTTTTTTCCCGTGTATTCTATTTTTTATCGCCGCTGCGCCGATTTTATTGAATTCTTCAGTGACGAATTTCCACGTTGCGAAGGATGCGACCTGAGGTATTACGGTACCTCGGGGACATTGATTATGATACTGTCGTTATATTTTGTAGCTTTATTTCGCGATAGGGAACTCCCGGCATTGGTTATTGAATCGACATGTTTGCCCGAGTTATTAACGTCGGGAATACATCTGCACGCTAGAGCAAGGCTACCCTTTTTTTTCTGCCTCCCTTTTTCGATCTTCTTTTTTCATTTTTCCAAATGAGAGTATGATCAGTTTTTTAAGATCGCTTCCACGCGATTTTGATATCACTTGTGTATTTTAATCAAACTGATATATTTTGTTGACTGGCTATAATTAATTTTCTCTGGCGAGTCTACAATGTTTTGTTATTGTTTTCTTTTTTCTGTTTATTTAATTTTTTTTTTTTTTTTTTTTTTCGTTTTGACGCTTAAAGTAAGTGAAAATTAATTTAAAATTCGAAAGATTGAATAATCTCGAACAAAGTAAACAATAAAAATAATGCTTTTTCTATTAACCTTTCGTCGGGCGCGCCAGAATTTTAACACGGTTGCGCACGTCGTGTACTTAGTACATGAGATACTTCTTATATTTGTTTCAATCAAAATTTAATAAAAACATGATTGAAATCCACCTGTTTAATCCACACCAGTTTAATAATTTTTTATTAACAACAATTACAATTAAATTATAAATCATAAAGTAACATAAAATTTGTTCTAATCAACAATTAATATCAATGAAACGAATTAATCAATGAAAAATTGTTTTCATTGTAAAAAATTAAATCTATTCAAAATAAATAAAAAAAAAAAAAAGCATAACCCAGCGTACCAATCGCTGTTTAATAATGCTTTTTTATGTTTCGCGTATCAAAACATGATAATTTTAGGCGTAAACGAAAGTTGAAAGATAAACGAAGGAATATATCCATTGTTTTATCCTTGCTTATAATTTTCAATAGCTGTTTTTTATCAAATCATCACTGCACACACAAGAGAAGGTTGAAATTCATTCGATTTAAGATGACTTTCTTCGATTATAATTGGCTACAATGCGTTTTTTTCCTTTTTTTACTATTTCTATTCAATATAATATCACACATAAAACATTACACAAATAAGTTCATAACAATTGTTTGAAAAAAAGACTACTTTTCAATATTAGTTGATTCCGTATTTTGTATCTGAATTCAAATACAGAAAATATTTCGACATCATTTTTTATACAAATGTTACTGTAAACTTTTATCAATTAAATGGACAGTTTTCATATCATTTTTAACGGCGTTAATTGTTACGTTAATTTTTTTATTATCATTTGTAACGAAAATATTTTTCAAAATTAAGCCTAAATTTATTTGTTAATAAATGTCGATGAAAGTCACGAAAATTTCTACATCACGAGTTACAGAATTTCATCGTGAAATTTCGTCCCAAGTCCGGTAAAAGAACGAAGAATAGAAAGAAGGGATCGAATAATTATACTCGTTTGAACACGATAAGTAAGCGCCCGCGGAAAATGTGCTTCTGATTTCGAAGCACAACGAACACTTCATTAAATTATTCAAGCAGTCCGATACCTTCGGCTGCATTTACAAAGAGATTTTTATTAAACGAAACAAGGTTTATCGTATCAATGTCGGTATAGGTAAACTGCCGCTTCTCGTCGAAATAAATAACCGAGCGAATGAATTGTCGAGCAAACACCGCGTGCGAACTTGAATCAATCACTTACTCTCTCTCTCTCTCTCTCTCTCTCTCTCTCTCTCTCTCTCTCTCTCTCTCTCCCCCACCCTAATAAAGCTTTATACCAAGTTAGACAAGTTCAATTTATTTATCCGACCGCATTTGATTTTTAACAGTGCATCATTCAAATGCAAATCATCGTAAAGACTTATTTCTAACGCTACTGAATCTTCAACTGTTTTTCTTTTTTTTAATCTTCTTTGCACTCTTTTTTTCTTTCATTTTTTTTCTTTTTTCCTTTTTTCTTGTCTAAGAGTTTTTCCTCAGCGCAGCTACGACGGAGTCTGATTAACCCTCTATCGCTTAGACCGCCCAAAACCGTATCGAAGCGGAACTAAGCGCCGAGAACGAGGGTCGGCGTCCCCCACTTCGTCCAGCTCTTGCGTATTCTGCCCTCCCCCTCGGCGCTTTGCGCTGAATGTTAAACATGGCAGAAATACAGACGTTGACTAATATCGGGTTAAGGAGGCGTTCACTTAAATATCGAACTGCAATTTCTGCGCAACGTTTCGATCGAGCGGAGAAAAAGGCTGCCCAGATTGCGACGAACTTGCAGCAAAGGTTTCGTCGGCAATTATTAGTAATTGAATATACAGCGTATGAAACATTTTAATTAATATTAGTTGTTGAGTTTGTCTCGCAAAGAACCTCGCAATTCTGTCATTCAAATTTTTTTTTTTTTTCTTTTTTATCAAACTTTGATACGAAGTTCTTTTGTCTGTTTTCTTCGACTGGCTACGAAAAATTGAATCAACTCAATCAGTTCAAGCAGCAAATTTCGAAGAAATAATTTTGTTGTTTCTTCTTTAGTACAAAATTTGATGGGTTTTGAAATAAAAAATAATGTATTTAGTCCGAGACATTACTCTTGCTGTTGTATTTACTGAACGACTTGATTTACAGTGAAATTTATGATTTACGACTTAAGCTTTATATAATTATATATTATTCAATAATTATTTGCTAATAAAAATGAGATATTTTATAGTCTTTCTTCAGTTGCATGTTAAGTAAATCACAGGTTTATTTGTTTTTTGATGAGTAGAAAGGTTTTGATGAGTAGAAACGAACAACACAAATTTAATGATAATATGAATCCCATTGATACCTTTATTTTCAATCAAGATTGACGATTTTTTTATTAAAAATATTCAAAGAAATGTTTATAAATCACAAATTAAAATTTATAAGTACTTCAACTTAGCACAAACTTATGTATAAGTCATAAATATCAAATTTCAAAATAAAATGATGAAAAAATAGTTACTTTATCGATCAAATTGAAAGACTATCCGTTTTATTGAACATTTGTTATACCGGCAAAAAATAACATTGGATTCAGACCATATTCAACGTAAAACGCCGAATTATAAAACAACAACACGTCAATCATGATTTAACCTCGAAAAGTTATTAATTCAAGAATGAAAATTCAAATTTAAACATTCGTTTTTGAACCAAGAACTTTTCGAGGTAAAACTAAAATTAACATATATGATACGTCACTGTTCCCCATATATGATATACAATTCCTTACGTTCCATCACTACTAATCAACCAGGGAACTTCTCACGTTGATTCAATTTTTCACCAATGCGAAAAATTTCCTGCACACAATATTGTAAACTGTCTCTTTGGTTTTAAAAAGTCTTGAAATAAATCGATAAAGTTTTCAACAAAATAATCACTTGTCAAGCCTACACTATTCTTAATTCGACATGTACATTTTTAACAGTTTCAGTATAACGTAATCCGAAAATTTCCACGCAAATTGCAGGAAGTGAAAAACACCGGCCAATGTGCTTCAATCAATTTTACGTGGATTCCCTTCTTCGCCTGTGATACTTAATAGCCTTGAAGAGAATCAATCGCAAATTGATCGGAACATTGGCTCGCGCGCGGCGATAAAACTTGTATAAATATCTGCATACAAAATGCGCTTTTAAATCAATTCCACGCGCGCTTCCGAGTGTTCTGAAGTTTCATTAAAAATCAATAACGTAGTGATTTCATTTTCTTCCTCTAGATCTTTTTTGTTCCAAGAAATTTCAACGTTAAACGAATTCGGTGTAACAATTTTTAACTCTAAATTTCGCGGTCTGCTAAGATGACTGATTATCACCGCCTGCGTTTCATTTGGGTGCGTTTAAGGACAGCTTGTTACTTTTGACTCGCTTTTCGTTGACTTTTGCACCAAAACAAGTTTTAGCGCGCTAGAACTGAGCAATCACGAGTCGCGCGCAAACGGAAACATGGAATCCGGTTTCTTTTTTTTTTTGCGATGCTTTCTTCGTTAGTGGCGAATCAATATTTTATTAAAGCCTGACAAATTGAAGTTCATTCGATTAAAAGACGATCGTGAATGAATTCGCGGTGACGCATTCATCGACACCGTTATCTTCGATAATAATTGAAATCAAAGATACGTTTCTAAACATAAAAGGACCTGCGATTAAACGAAATACAGAAACACCCTTGGAGAAAAACAACAACATCGACTTGATGTTTATTTTTATTTCCTTTTTTCGACTATTTATAACAAGTCGTTCGCTTGCAATGTATCGACGATTGACTTTATTACGTAATCTATTACTCCGATATCAATCAATATGGCTGATATAAATACTTTATTTCGTACAATCATTTTGTTCTGCAACTAGTAACTCGTCAATGCAACATTCATTCAACGGAAATGTATTTGATAAGTTTACAGTAAAGTTTAAATGAAAACGTTTAGTCAATGTCATTTCTTTCGTCGGATTCATTTTGTTTGTACATATTTGTAATGACAAATGTTGCATCTACAAAAACAATCATCGAGCAGTGTATGTAAAAAGTCAAAAGATTGAAACGGCGGATAAAAAAATATATTAAGTGTCGTGGATCGAAGTTCGAGCCTCCGTAACTGATCCGGTAAGCTTTGAATCTTGGAAGTCTGGGGCTTAGTCCTAATTTGAAAGTGGAAACGAAAACCACGGCTGCAATTGCTAATTTAAGGTCAGCGTTAGTCACTCATTTATTTTAATCGCTCCACCACAGGTCCCGTGAAATGAGAACTAAAATTCTGGTTGAAACTCGATTTATTTCAACTTTATATTCCGCCGTATATCATTTTATTTATAAACATTTTTTTTTCTTAATGCAGTTTTTTTTATTATTAATGGTATTGAACAAATTTTCGCACTCAACGATTTGCCGATCAAGATTCAAGTACGTCAATAATTAGATTTTGAATGTACGTCAATTTATACTGCACGGAAAAAAATAGTATATAAGGTTTTGCATTATTTAGATTTAACAATTTAATAAATTTAATTTTCGTGCCATTTACAAAAACCAAATTCCACGGAACAATCTTATTGGATAATAACCCACTTTTTGAAAATATTAAACAACTTATATCTTCACTTTGTACAAAATTTATATTAAAATAGAATCGATTCACGTTTCTTGTTTTACACTCTTCGTTACTCTATTAAAAATTGAAAATAAAATTATATCAAAACCACTTAGCAGTAATCGAAATTTATAGCGTTCGTTGATTGACGTCTACAAGTCTAGCTTGGTGCAGCACAAACTTGATACATTCTCGCACTGACGGGAACTTCACAATCACACTGACACGTTTTTGAAGCTCAACATCCACCCACGAATCAAGTCATCGCACAAGAATGTCCCTTTCGGAATGAACTCGCCTTAATTTCGTTGATTCATAATTCTCGATTCAAGTGACACAAGATACTGCGACTTTGTTAGAGCGTATTCTAAGACTGAATGAAACGCGCGGCGCGAGCGTTACTATAAAGTGAAAAACCGTGCGATGATGCATCTAAATATCAAAAGATGTAAATTAAACGAGAAACTTGAATGGGGGTCGCTAGCCGTAGCTGACAGGGGGTCTAGCTGGGGGTTCGCGGTCCAGGTGGGGTCTGCACCGGTGTGTCAAGTTCCGCATCGAAACTGGACCACAGGCTTTTTCCTTTCTTCAAAGCTCATTTACAATTCTAAACTGTCCGGAAGATTCTACAAGACGACCAGTTTTTTCTGCACATGTGACAGGCTACGAGATAAATAAGAACTGGTTCTCTTAGGGGTTCTTCTTGAAAGCGATTTGGTCCAGTCGTTGCCCTTAAGATGTTTGTGACTTCGCGAAGAAAGACGGTAGTAACGGATAAAAACGAAATTTTTTGATCAAGTGCCTGGAAGAAAAGATTAGAAATAATTTGAGGGTTCAAGTCTATTCTCTTTAAAAAAGAATCGTTTTGGCCCAAGTTTTACCATTTTTATAAATATAAGGGTGTACATTTTTATTAATAATAAAAAAAAAAAATAAAGTACAAGGTAACGGAATCGTTTGCGGCAAACGTCTAAGCAATATCAAATAAGATTGGAAATTGAGAATTCTCGGGAAAATCAATGTTGAAAAATATTTCATTTATCTTTGTATTTTACTTGTCCTTGATTGTCTTTAAAAATTATGGTTTTTTATCGTATCTCCACTTCACTCGTATGCCGTAAACAAGTCAATCATTTATCGTTTTTTCCGTACAGCATTCAATTGAAAAATATCTTTTTCTTTGAAAAATTTATTTATTTATTTATTTATTTATTTATTCATTCATTCATTATTTTGTTTTTTAAGAAATTACACATCGGGTAGAATATTTGCTATTTTGTAAGAAAATTAATAGCTTTAATTTAAAATGATTAATATTCGTTAAAAAGGATTTCAAAAGAAAAGATGATTTCCCTTTGTAATCTCTTGCAAGCTCTCAAATTAAAAGAAAATTAAGGAGAAACAAAAACGATTACTTTTTGCTATTTACTAATATTTATTGCATACTACTACTATTCCTGTGTAAGAATGGAGTCTTCAGAGTTAGTATTTATTTAGTAACGGATATTTGGTAGATCTACATTTGATGAGAATTCAATATTGGATGATCAGTGATGACAAAAGAATTCATATGAATTGAAAAAATATTGGCCGTTCAACATGAAAAAAAAGTACTTACCGGTTGGTATGGCAAAAGTCTGGATCGTAGTCGCGAGCCAAATGCGTAAAGTATTATTGGCAGACTTTAGAAATCTGGCCGGGGTACGGCATGTGTCTGGTAGGTATCTTGCTTGCGATTACTGCTTGACCAGATTAATGTTTGACCAGAAGAAAAGTTTTTTTTTTCAGACTATGATAAATAGAGAAATAATATTTATTTACCTTTTAATAAAATATTTGTACCTATTAGAGGTACCGGTTGTCCCGAATGACAAGTAAAAATGTTGTTTTCGATTTGACACTGCATTTGAGCTTACATCTCAGGTTTTTCGGAATATATTCCATTTTTGCTTATACGTATGGCAAATTTGTATTGATTTTCTTACTAAATTCCTAATGTATTCCTACATTATTGACCGTACTCACTCGAAGATTATCAGTATCTTAGACCTTGCGTACGATTAAATGTAAATCATTAATGACTATTTGCATGTAAATTTATTTATTTTTTCTTACCATATTTGACAAATATATGGAAAACATATAGAAGGAGAAAAGCTTTAATTATCGGATACAGTCTTCGAACATTTTTCGAAAGTCGAAATGTACATTTTTTAATCTATTTATAAATTTTAAGTTAAGAATATACAAATCTTGTAGAATGCAGATTCTTATTCAAATTATATTTAATTTTATCAACAATTTATCCGATCATTATCTTCAGGGATTGTTTCTACAATAATATTTAAATATTTGGATACAAAATTTATACTAGTTATAAAAATTTCTGAGGGTGTATAAAAGTACATATAAACAGTAGAAATACTTATTAATACATAGTTCATGTGAAGCAAATACAATGACTGTATATGAGACTTATTATCAATAATGTAGAATATATTTTTAAAATTTATTTTTTATTATCATGATTTGAGAAGTATACTTATAATTTATTTAGACAACAACTCTGAATTATCTGACAGAATAAATTTTTGATGTTTAAGTTAATTCTTATTAGTACAAATGGATTTCGATATATTTAAAAAATATATAATATTTGCATAATAATAAAGTTCTAACTCAATGTATTATAACATATATTAAACTACATAAAATTATAAAATTCACTTCAATACGCACGGACTTTTAATAAATTAGTTTACAACTTTAATATACAAAAAAATTTGCAAAACCTATGTAAGGAATTTCCATAGAGAAAAAGAAGAAATAAGAAAAAAATACACGCGCAACAGAATCAACAACAGCAAAATCCTTTTCGATATTTTCATCTGTAAACGATGGTGTGTAGTCGCTGAGTCACCCTGAGCGTTATCTAAACTTTCATCTAGCCTCTTCTAACAGCCATCTAATTCAGGAGCTCCCCACCATTTTCTATGAAAGAGCCAAATAGCGTTACAAGAGGGATGCCGTAGGTATATGGTGGTGGGGGATTCTACACATAGTATTGTGCCGAATTGCTTGGCTACGACATTAAGGTGCCGTCATAATGAGTAGCACGATGCAACGGTATGCAAATATCTAAATGTCAATACTTGCTCCTTAGACTTCACTTCGCGTTGAATTATTAAATTCGTTCGTGAATTCTTTATTTATTTACTTTTGTTAATTACCAAAGTAAATCCTAATGATATATTAATGTCCAAAACCTGACGCAAATAAATTATATTAGCTGGTAAAAGTCTTTACAAAATTTTTTTGTTCAGAACCGTTACTTAATTATTAATACCGTGTATTTAGATCAAGTTCAAGACAATTTATTAGAAATATTTGAAATAGTGATATTTTTTTTAAAGTAGTATAAAGAAGCATTTTTATATTTATAATAAAAATTTGCGTAAATTTTACCAGTTATTGAATTGATACTTTATTATTACTCCATTAGTCATTACTTTGTAAATACTGTGGGATTATAGGATTACGAAATTTGTATGTTAAGCATATGTTAACGACGACTGTTATCATAAATGTATCATTGAAAATTGGAACGCAAGTAAGAATTCACGAACAAATACTTGTTTCAAAAATAGGAATTTTATTATTATGCATATGTAGTAAACTTGCGTCTTTATAATTTTTCTTATTATCCTGTGAACTTTACTGTTTTCATATAAATTTGTATCATTTTCATAGCAAATTAGATTTCATAGCAAACAGTGTACAGTGGTATAAAACGTAGTAATTTTGTCTGCAGTAAATTGTCGTAAACGATTTCCCTTAGTGTATCTTTACACCACAAAAACAACTATTTTAAACATTGAAAATCTAAAAAAATAATATGTGGTTTAAATTGTAATTTGCGTGCAATACACTACAAAAGCAATTTTACATTGTTTTTACAAGGCGTACATAATAAAGGATTGAGAATAAAATTTTATTAAATTTTTAATAATTAAAAGCTTGTCAAACAATACACAAAAACATCATATTCTTAAAAAGCAATAAGTGGTGTAATGTTACTTTTTATAAACATAAAAGAATCAAATTCTTCATTTGACAGTTGAAAGTTTTAAATCTAAAGATCTATATTAAGACACGATGATTAACCTTTACATTTATTGTCAAGACAGAATTTTTTTCTTATTCCGAATAAGTCAGTAACATTTTCTGACTGATTCACCAGTGTACATAGAGACTTACAGTTAATTAATTTGCAAAACTTCAAAAATTACAAAATTTACATTTTTGTTAATAAGTTCCTACAAGTTTAGGGGAAAGTGATAAATACGTACATTTAAAATCGATGCACCGTTTTATTTCCGGTACATAAAAAGTGAAATAGTACGATTAAAAAACGTTACAGTATCTCGTTCTATTTCCAAATATTTTTTAAATGTATTAACCTATTAGTGCATTTTTTGTAAGATTGTTCATCATTTGATTTATCTCGCATGAGAATTGACCTTCCCCTTCAGTCTTTTTTCTTTTATTTTTCAATCGCATTCTTTTCGTTTACATATACGCGTTGAAATCGGTGGATTTGCACGTCGAGGTCGTGACGTATACTTGATCCTCGCAGCGCCATACAGCGGTAATTTTTGTACGCGACTTCCAGATGAGTCGGTATAGTAGGTTTTCCGGACCCCGAGATGCGCGTACCGACATTACCGCAGCCATGTTTGAAAAACAAAATCGACACGCCGGCACAGTGCAGGAAAAACAAAATGAAGGCGCTTGCGCTGCTGGTCAAGTATTGAGCGGAGCTCCTTGCGCCTTTTTGCAATTATGCCTCATCCCTTACAGTTCGTGAACTTTCCTCCCTCGTCCTTGCATTCGCCGGTATAACTTTCCAGTTCCTGCTTCCAATGTTTTTCCACCTCTAACATTTACTTTCCCACCCCCCCTCCACCACTCTCCCCTGACGTGTACTTTTATACGCTGTCTGTCCCACACCTTTCCCTCGCTTGTCTACTATCCGTGTTTTGATCTGTGCGTCACCCCCACGGACAACTCACTCATACTGTTACTGTACTACCTACATGTAACAATTCACTAGACGTATGACTCAGTTTTATTTTTATGACTG
>JABFOV010001948.1:0-22138 GCA_022817685.1 Aradophagus sp. ZL-2020 | reverse complement strand
ATAGTTGGCTCAACTATATGCATAGTTGAATACGGCCAACCATATTCCATAGTTGAGCCAACTATGTAAATTATTCGTTTAATTAGCAGATTGCTAATTCAACTAGAATTGAGTTGCTCTAAGCATAATGTGTAGTTTATTTAACAATTTCTAACAACTATTTAATATAGTTGGTAGAACCAAATATTTTTCTGTCAGTGTGCATATGAAAAAAGTTTTGTTCAAATAGGCAAGACTTTTGAAACACTAGTGTTACAAAATATATATAAATCACCGTAATTTTTGAAAAATATTACTTTCTGCCTAGGTTGCCATCGAAAGTTTATAAAAAGTGATAACTATTATTCTAACAGTAAACTGGTATTAACACCGACCCGCCGCCAGTAAGTGGTATGAGCAAATGTTTGGTCATACAGAATGACCAAGAAAACAGATATTGTCGGTAATATGAAGAAGCGATTTGACGCTGTCTGGTAATCAATAATGGCATCGTAGTCTGTATTAAAGGAAACTGACAGTCTCATTTTCAAACAAAAAAGAGACTGTCACTATCACACTTTATTGTAATTTTTCTTTTTTCTTCGTAATATTCAAATTGTAAAATATTATTATAATAAAACAAATATGAAGATTCTGACAAAATTAATGAATAAAAATATACTAACTGAGTAACGAGTTACCTTTGATGATCGTAAGTGCGACGACGATAGTCGAAAAGTAAGGTTTTATTAGATTAATTATACGGCATTTGAAATATTTTTAAAAGCATCTGAAAGTATTTCGTAAGTCATACTTTATGTCTGACGAATGATCTTTGACTGCTAGGCGTAAAACGGGAATATAGCTTAGTTGCTATATTTTATTGATTAATGTTTCACCATTTGCAACATTTTTCGCTCTGACGATGTTGGCGTATTTTCATATTTTTATTCAAGTATTCCCTATTAATAGGATTCGTTTATAATGAAAAATTAAGGTCTTTCCGCTTACTGTTAGGAAAGATATTTCAATATAATAATCTTTTTTTCTAGTAAAAACTATTATTTAAATTACTTTGTTTACTAAATAAATAATGTTTACTCTAACAATTAATAGTTTACAAAGTGACAAAAAATGTTCAGTATAGATTACCTCACTATGCAGTCAATAATATAAACCTTAATCAAACATGAAATTATTGTTAGAGTAAAAAACGACTAATTACAAAATATTTGATTGTGATTTTTACCAACTAATGATATACTTCGTGCTGCAAATGTTACAATAATAATACTTCATTATTCTCAAACGTCACATTGAAAAATTGTTTCCTCTATGCCATTGAAATCTGAGCTAATTGGGAATTAACGTGTATTTCATGTGAACAAGCTACGCATTCTGTAGGCGAATTGAAAGAAATAGGCCAGAGTTTGCGGAAGTTGGGAATTTAATACGCGTTGTTTGATAACGTTAACGCTGGGGGAGGGGTGGAGGAAAAACGACGCCGATTATAACCGCAAGTGATCGGCGGTTGAAAAAGTTGATAAAACGAGGGAAAAGCAGGAAAAATGGCAGTGCTTTGGCGCAAAGCGTGCGATCGTAACTCGCGAATCGATGAAATCAGTTGTGCCGCGTTACGGAAACTTCGCTCATTATTAAGCATTAAAAATGCATCGGAACGTTGCCGTTTTTCGCGCCGCGATTCGTGGCTGGATAAACAATTGCAATCACCCGAGCGGACAGTGACATATAAATGCGCACACATCGTCAAAATATTGTCGCTGTTTGGCCAAAGATAAAAACGAATTCGGAGATGGCGCGGCTGAATTTGCAAATTGGTATAAAGATCATTAATCTGCCTGTCAAATAAATCACGCGGCATTTTCTCCGGCGGCGAAAAAAGTCGCTGATGAAACATCGCGCGGGTACTAATAGCATCAGATACGCGGCAATAACATCGGACGGCGACGCATATGCATCTAAGCGCGTCTTCGATTCAACAATTTATGACACGAATATTTGGCTTCCGCGAAAGTAACATATCGATTAAGTGCAGTCGCCTTGCTCGTACTTTGCACGATCTGTAAATAAATGGGGAAAAAGTTGCCGGCGAAAAATCGTTAGATATGATTGTCAGACCCTTTGTGAAATTAAACAATAATATCCGCCGCGGCGTTAAATGCTGTCTTTTGGGTCAACCGTGCGGATCGGTCTTCTTTTACGGAGCTGCAGTTGTATGTGTGTGGGCGTGTGTGTGTGTGTTATAGCGACGCGAATGCAGTTTTTTTCTCCACGAGTAACTCGCGAATGATATTACTCACGCGAACAATAAAAAGCGCTTGAAAATTTAGTAAAAACATCACGAAGTTGAAGCATTACATTAGGGATCAAAGGGTCCGGGGCATTAAAACGAAGTACAATAATAAAATCAAACTACAGGGGAGCCGTGAGCTCCGGCGAAACGATGTGCTAGGTATGAAAAATGCAATTTTAGCGACTCTGCATCATTCTGTGTCAACAGATAAAAATCCCAGGCATAAATATTGCCGTGCCGGCGTTACATCTTGGTTCCCCGGCGAACATGCTGATGCTAAGGACGAAGTTGCAGCTGCGTGTGTAGATAATGTAGGGACCAGTATAAAAGAAGAATACCGCAAAGCACTTCTACCGATTTATGAAAGAGCTTCAAAAGACAATTTATTAAAACGATGTTCCAATTGCTGAACTGCAAACGCCAACGAATCATTTTAGCAAATCATACGGAATAAGGATTCGCGAGGAAAGTGGTCCCTTTACGCCCGCGTTCGGTCTCTTTCGGAAAAATGTAATTACTCAGTTATATTTAAAGACAAATGGCATGGGATGTCGTGGAAACAAATGAAAATGAAAATTACCATGTTAAAAAGTACGTCGTAATTATCGAAAACAAATAATAACACGTTTTCATTTTTCAAAAAAAAAAAAAAAATCTTACATGACAAAAAAACTATTTTGAAGCGAAAAAACATCTTAATGAGTATAGATACCTATTTTTTGCACCGTAATAATTTGTGTACGATTTTAAACAGTTTCCACTAAAATTTCTCACTCCTTGCAGTTATTGGGATCAGCTGCAAAGCCCAGTAAACTGAATCGGGGAAAAGAAAACTGCGATATATTCTCATTACCAATACGAAAGTCAGAGGCGTTCGTTTGTTCGACGCAAAATATGATTACGCAAACCAGATTCACTTAAGATGCTACTTTCTTTAAACAAGCGTAGCAATGCGCTCATTTTTCCCTCCAAACATGCATAAATCCTAACATTTTCCACAAAAAATAAAAAAGATGACGATGGAAGTGCAAAAGGTTTGCAAAAACTTGTCGTTTCGCTTTGTTTGTTTGTTTATTAATTTTTTTCTCACATCATTAGTTGACACAAAAAGCATGCAGCGGGAGGTCGAGACTTGTCCGAATTGTTATTTCCACGCATAAATGATGTTTAATTGTTCGTTTCCCAAGTGGTCATAGAACTTTCTGCTTTATTGCTCGTATTATATTAAATCGCAGTTTAATGGAATGCATAGTTGACTGAAACTATGTTTCGCGTTTGCGCGATAAATTATGCGTCGGGCGTTAGGAAAAATGAACGTACACCGTTTTCATTTACATTTTTCCTGTCAGTAAAATGAAACGAATTATTTGACGAGGTAATTAGTGCTTCATAAACATGCTCTCGATCGATGCGTCTTTAAAACGTTCAACAAGGTTTCCTGTATTCCGCTGCGATGTTATGGTGCGCTCGCGCGCGCCTGCGCATATCGTTAGTAAAGCATAGTCTTAACGATATTTTCATGATATAAATCGACGAACTCTCAACACCCGGTTTCATATACTTCAACCGCGCACGTTAAGTCGAGCACATTATATTCAGCTTGAATTAAGCGTGTCTTAGATCGATCGATTGCCTCTTGAATTTTCGCTCACTTTTAGATTGTTCTTTTTCCGCCTTTTTTTCCCCGTCCCACTATAATGCAACAAACGCAACTAAAATAAGAAGCGACGAATAAATGACCAATATTATTCATTTTTGCGATAATATTAATCAACGACAAAATGGAGCAGCCTCGAAATTACGCTTGACTGTAAAACGCAGTGACGCGCAGAAATGATGAGCCAAGCGGTTTTTCAAAAGTTTGCTCGATGATTGCGGAAATTGTGAAACGTCCTCTAACAAGGCTTCCTAGCTCGCGTTCAATCCCGCGTGTTCATTAATTGATCGTTTTAACGATTAAAGCTTATGCAATATTTTTCAATCAATGTTTCCTGGCTTGATTTATTAAACGCACGTTTTCAGCTCAAGTATTTAATATTTGTTAAAGTAATTTCACGGGGCTTCGATTTGAAGTTAAAACTAACGACTAATTATATCACTAACTGCACTAACTTTTTGTCACTAACTCACTAACATTTTGTTCTTACTAAGAACGACTACTTGTTGAGAAGAATCTTCCTTTTTGATATCACATTAACGATCAACTTCAACATGTCGTTCGTGCAAGTTTCTATTTGTATCAGCGGAGTTTCAACGAGAATTCCAAATCATAGTTTGATATGACTGTCCAAAGAGATCTATTTGAATTTGATTTATTTGTTCGTCGTTGTTTAGAAGAGTTTAAGATCGTAATCGGATTATGATACGTTCAATTTTGTAACAGGAGTCAAATTGCATGAAATGTTTTAAAAGGCGTAAAACATTCTGTTCGTGATTATTTTCAAAATATGACAAATACATCTGTTCTATTTCATAATGGTTTTTATTGAAATAAAAAAAAAAAGGTTTTCTATTATTCTAAAAACGTACTATTGAACTTTAACATTTAATACCTTTAAAATATTTTTAAAATATGTTTTATCATTGCAGTATGTATTGCAGCGTGTTAATAAATGACGAAGACATATTACATTTAAAGTTCAAATGACAAAAGCTTCAAGATTAAAGAACGTTAAGGTTTTCAAAAACCATATGGCTTGTAGGCCATTTGATACAGTGACAGTAGATATTTATATAAGCGTAATTTCGCGCAACGTATTTCGTTTACAAAAAGAAATCATTGTTTTACTGCATGCATCCATAATAATGCATAAATGTGATGAACGGAAGAACAAAACATTGTATATAATATTTTAAAATGTGACCAACAAAGTACTAAAAATGTGAAAAATTAAAGGCGAAGAATGATATCTCATTGAAGAAAAGTAACCTTAAATTTCGGACTATATATGTTAAATTAATTAATGAAGAAAATAAAAAAGTGTGTAACAAGTAATATAATACTAGGGTACACAATGTCTACTCGTAGTCTGTGTATAACAAGCTAGCAAGCACTTGACTTCGCATTCTTTGTAGCTCATTAGTCATGGTATAGGTGTATTTTTAGAGCACTTTCTTCTACTTCAATTTTTCTTGCATTTTTCTTGGCATATATTTTTCATGTAAGTCACTATGAAATATTATATTAACAAAGGAAATGATATTCACACGAATTTATGATTTTACGGGCTTAAACAAAACCCATTTAAATTTAAAAAGATTTCCTTGCTGATGGTACAATTGTTTTGTTGGTAACGCCAAGACTTCATGTTACATTTTTTCATATAAATTCATACAACATATTTATATACTGAACAATTAAATTCACAAAGATATGATTTGAAAATTTACGACATATCTCAAAATTATTGGGGCTTATATGCAAATTTTAAATTATAACTTGAAAAAATATTGTTAGGAAGATGCATTCATAAATATAGGATAAATATTTTCAAAGTTTTGAAAAAATATCACAGCTAGATAATTTTCTTTGTATACAAATTTCCATTTTCGTCATTTAATAATAATTGTACGTTAAAATTTTCTATTTTACAATGTATTCACTTTTTTTTATTTAACATTCAAGTTGTGTTACAAAAATATATATGTTACAAAACTTACGTACCACGGTAAACTGAAACACATCAAACTCGCATAACTGAATCTGTGCTTGTTTTTACATTTACTAAACAAAACATGATGCATTTCGTAATATTATAACTAAAGTCGATTGTAATCAAGTTATTTTATGAATAACAAGCTGCAAATTTTGAGATACCGCGTGTACATGAGCTTAAACACAACGTTTATGTTACAATCGAACTGATAAAAGGTAATTTGAACATAAATTGAAAATTTTCAACATGAATTAAAGACAGCACTTAAAGTTGTACATTGTAACGCTACCTTTTCCTTGTCAAGTTATATAGCTTTGGAGTTTAACAAAATACAATAGAAAATGTAACATCCTAATAAAATTCCACAACTTTGCGAACGTTTCAATTTTCTCAACTATTTATTATCTATCTTATAACTTAATTACTTAATACGCTTAATAAACACAGAAAGAGATGTACCACGGTCAACTCAGACGACCCTTTTTTCAATTTAAAACTAGCCATTAATATGTAAATATGTAATTTATATTTGGCTTGTTTTATCAAATTCCAATAATTCAATTTACATAAGTTTACCCAAGTTTCTATTAAGAAGGGAATACATCGATACGCGCTATCGTTTATTACAGAAATAGTTCTCATGCAGCTGAATTAATATGCCTTGCATTATAAATGTATCTCATAGTGCAATATTTGAAAAACAGATTACAAGTTAACTAGTTAACGAATAAATACTTGCATCGTGTTAAATTGGAACGAACGCCCGACAAAGCGGCGACTCTCGCATTTTCGATCCATCAAAATTGCTTCCTTGCGCTTTCGCAACTGCTTTACATAAATAGAGCACCCTTACGAACAATTTGACCAAACATCCCTTTTCTGTTTCTTATCATACACAGTAGGAATTTCGAAAAAGCTCTGTTCGAAATATCGATCCGAATCCTTGGCTTTTGCCTTTATTTCGATTCGTCCTTCGAAAGCTTTATCGGGTTTAAAATCAAGGTTTCGATTGAGTCATTTCATGTGCAGCGAAATTCTCTTTCCATTTTTAGTTGCAAGATAATTTGGTCGTAAATTCGTAGTATACTTAGGATTGTTATATTTTCCCAAGACAAATTCGTGTCTTGTCTTTCCAACGTCAGATGATGCAGCGTTTTAACAAGGATATTGCATTGCATGTATTCCTGATGGAATAACAGTTAACGATTTTATAACACTTTTCTCTGTGAAAATAATTTTGCACGGTGAGTCGTTGTTTATATTATTTCAAAAACTTGTTCAATCATTTTTGCACTGGGACGTGGTTGTGCGCAGAGTTACCGATGAGAATCGGACAATTGAAATGTCGTTTCGCAAAAACTAACTCATGTAAATTTTATTGTTAAAATGTTGAATTTTCATATACCGTTTGCGATATTTTTTATTAACGACTCTTGTGAAAAGCAATTGCCTCCGATGTAGCTATTTAATCCTACTTTATATTTAGGATTTAACTAAATATCAGTCTGAATATTTATTTATCTCTTTTATAAAAATATGTTCATTTTACGACTATTACCATTGTTTAAATGATGTTTATATAATTTTTTTTTGTATTTCAGAATAAAATAGAACGAAATAAAAAATATTTAGAACATGAAATAAAATGATAATGTAAAATATGCAACAATATTATGAAAAAGTATTGAGTCTAAAATTGCGAAATTCGATGACGTTGCTTTTAGTTTCTATAATTGACGCTAGATGCTGTAAAATTTAGTCAATACACAATTTAAAACAAGATAAATTTTATTACGTTCACGAAAGTTACAGTTATACAGAATAAGAAGAAAAAAATTGACCCTCAAATAACCATATGACAATACGTTACAAACACTGTTTACCCACATTGAAACAATTAAATATAAAACAAGGATAAAACGCTATTGTTTTAAGGCTCAATTTGTAAGCAATATTTTCAACACGAGTATTGAATAATGCTACGAATAAATGTAGAAAAAATTTAAAATATTTTTTTGTTTTAAGACCATAAATGTATAGTTTCAGTTTGCCCCATATGCATATACAAGATCATTTTTTGAATGCTTTTGACAAGAAGCAGCTTTTCTTTGTGTTTAGTTTTTGTTCCAAACTTTTGTGTATCACTTGTCTTAGCGGATAATTGTTTTGGTTGCCTATTATAATAGTTGAAAAGTCTACGCGAAATGTAAAGTTCACCAAACTCTCCATCATCTATTAAGACCATAAAATTTTCATGATTTTTCACCTGAACTTCCGCGCCATATAACTTGGCAAAAACAAGTCGTTGAAGAAAAGCAATTAGACTGTTCGAAAGCGCCATGTTTTTACTTGCATTCTTAATTGATATTAACTATTCGATTTCATCATCGCTCCACAACCAAATTGATGAAAATTCGAAGATTGGAGTGACGCTCAATTTTTCTGAAAAGTCGTCCGAGCCGTGCAATAATAAAGTTCATCGTCTTAAATTGCAAAAAGGACTCCGTTCGTTCTTATTGCAAAAGTATTAAGAAACGAAGATACGCTACTTTAAATTTAAGCTTTTTACTCGAGGCGTGTTCACGAACGCTTTAACGGCGATGTAAAATTTGAGCTCAAGATAACAAATAAGCAGTGATTTCCCGGATACACTTCAAATTAATTTTTCATTAAAACTTGTATTCAAACTGCTTTCATTAATAAGTGTTTTATATTCCTTCAAAATTGCCGCTACTTCACGATGATTCGTTAAAATTGTTGTTTATTAACGGTAATTAAAGCCAAGGAACTTTAACAATTTCCCTATAATTGGAACAATAATTCAGATGGACGTAGCAACGATTGATTAACTAAACATATATATGTTAAGTTAATCAATATAACTAATTCGATTTCAAAAACCAAATTAAAATGGAGTCATTAAACGAAAAATTGGACAAATCAAGTTAAAATAAAATTTAAACAGCGCAATCAACTATTATAGTTTCACTTAGTAGGCTGTTAAACGATTATTACTTCAAACTTACTACTATCATAAAAATAAAATGTTGTTTCAAAATGATTTGCTTTGACAAAATGCAAAAACTATTTTCAGTAATTTCCAAAATTCATTTGCTTTGAGAGAAAACCATTTTCATTTCTGAATTAATGTAAAAAAACGGGCATACATTTTTCTTCAAACAAAATGCCTCTTGCTTAAAAATTGTACTTTTTTATCTATGAAATGAAAAATGTTGCGATGATACAATTTACTTTAATACAAAACGATTTCACAAAAAAGACTGGTATTTTGAGTGAAATCAAACATTTTTTTTAATGTACCATTCACAATATTTATTTAATGTACTATTCGCAATATTTATTATCCGAAATTATCGAATAAACGTGAATGCAAATTTGTGATTCAACGAATGAACGCAAAACTGAAGTTATGTAAATATTTCTGTTTTTGTCAGAAAAAATAACAATCATCTCGGAAAATCATACAGTCATGTGATACATGTGTTGTTTCAATTCACTTCGTTCAACAGTAAATAAATGAAGTTGCACAAACATGAACATTTGTACGGCAAATTTATATTTGGTTGTTTTATATTTTTTACTAACCATTCCAATAAAAAAAAATTAAAACCATAGCAAACAGAAAATGTTGTTATTGACATAATAGTACAAACAATTGTTCAATCAGCGAATTAAATCAATTTTTTTGCGTGGTTATGAAAATAATAAAATTATAAATATCTGTGTGATTCAACAATAAATAATAACAATGATGAATAATAAAAATAATGAAAAAGATGGCTTCCACAGGCGAAAATTTATTGCGCAAAGAGATGCTTTTTATTAAAAGAAAGTTGACAACTGCCTTGCCTTTTCAAGTTGCCCTTTTGCAGTTCGAGCTTCGTAATCAGCACATCAGAAAACATCGAAACGCCTTCTTCAAAAAGCTGTATCATTATGCAAAGTTATTGTTCAAAGAATAAAGCAGTGTACAATGCTTTGTTCTTACATCTGCGCCCTGTCTTTAAATATTAGATAACTTGGAGTTATAAGAAGAATAACGTCTTTAATTATAAATCAATAATTGTACGCAAAGACGAGTCTTTATTATTTGCAAACAGCTTCTTACACTTTTTTTGTCAATTTAATAAAGTCATTATATCGACCATGAATAATGCAAATTCAACGAAATCGTCGCAACCAATGCAACGAGACGTCACCGATATCATTTTGCAATTGAAAATGAATTTTAGCTAGGAGGAAAATTTATACGCAATAACAAACAATGAAATTAACAGCAATCTCTCGAAAAATCACTCGTGAAATCCAATTGTTACAATGTAACTCAGTGTAATTGAACTGAAGGTAAAGTCTTTTTAGATTTCTTCAATTGAAACAGAGGAACCTTATCTTAAGTTTCCACGCGTACTGTAAAACAGAAAAAAAATTCGCCTCGATTTCCGCTCCACAATACTCATACTGTATTTCCATATACCTCTGGTGTCATTCGTCTTTTCTCTGCTTTTTTTTCATTTAACATTGCGCCTTTGACATTGCAACGTCAATCAAGTTACCGATTGAAAATGTAACCTAGATTTTTTTCTGTCGTACTTTCACATTGCGCGACGCAATTATTTGTTTGTTTAATTAATAAAAACCGTCATTTTTTTAACGTTAAAAAAAAGGCTTTTCCAGCAATGAAATTTTCGGACGTCATTTTCGAATGAAACGTTTCAAGAGGTTTGCGGTTGTATTGATCGAACGTTACTTAGAGCTATGGAAAACTTTTTTTTTCGTGAATTTTATTCAAACAAGTACATTAACGAAAACTGGCCAATAGAACCTCTTCCATGTGTTCCATTAGTTCCTTTGTGTATGATTTTCATTTGTTTGATTCATATTTAATGTAATATTTCAGATAAGATACAAATGTCTAGTTGATGGATTTATTATTATTTGCACGGCATCGGTCGACTGAGTTAGAAAAATGAATATTTATTTTTCTACCCCATTCAAAATACAATTCAACAATTGTTTGCCACACGAAAATTATATTCTTTATACAAATAAATATTTGAAAGCACACGAAGAATCTTTTATTTTTATTTCTCGGTGTCATATTTTATTTTATTTATTTGGTAAATTGAAATTAAAAAAATTAAACAATTTGATTTTTGCGTTGAAAATAATTGGTTTAGAATATCACTTTATTTTATAACACCTTCCATTTCCATCGATGAAAATAGAAGATATATTTTTTTTAATCGCTTTTCCAAGATTACTTTGTTAAAACAAATAAGGTAATTTGTTACAAACTTTTTTCATTATATTTGTTTGATGATAATGTTATGTGAGGAAAATTAGAGTATATTAAAGAATCAACTCAATCTTTACTAAGTAATCATCTTTTTATTATTCCAACCGCAATCATTGTAATTGTTGTTCATGTTATTTATTTTCTTTCCTACAGAGATACAAAGCTCCACACTTTGTTCTGCATACTTTGCCTTGTTGAGTAAAAATTATCATCCTTCAGAAGAAGTAGAAGGAGAAGAAAAAAACTTTGCAGCAAAGTCATTTTCTTTGTATCAAAGCAATTATTATTACGGAGAAAATGAGTTACCTTTTGTCAAAGCCAATCCTTTTCTCTCAATGCAAAATCATTTTGACAGATAAATAAAACGTCATTTGCTTTCGAGCAAAGATATTTGTCTTACTCATTGCAGCCGTTCAAGAAAAAAAACTACTCGTCTTATACCTTATTCTACCATTGTCACAACAATTTTCGCACCGCAATAAAATAATTATTCATACTCTTGATTATCGCCCGTGACGGTAATTAGCCATCAGAAGTTGTCACAAACATTATAAACAAGTTTTGTAACATAAATAAGTACCTCGATAATGTTCTGATATCTTATTTAGACGGACAGAATGCATTAAATTTTAACATAATAATTAAACGACAAGTTTATTCAAGCAAAGTCCATTAAAATAATTTGTCCTTTCGCACTAAGCTTCTCGCATGTAGTATTAATTAATTCTTTCCCAAACGTCAGTCGCGAAAGAATCCTTTAATGCCCAACGTTATTTAAACGTCATTTAATCGATCTCATTTCAATAAACCACCATTTCCAACTCGCAGCCGGTCATTGTGCGTCGGTCACGCACAGCCACGTACTCCAAATGGAAAAATAATGGAAAAATAATTTCATTACTCTTTTTCCTACCACGTTCTTTTTGTTAACGTTATCAGCTAAAAATAGCGCTGTCGGTAATGCCCCCTGCATAGCCTTATCTTTATGCCAACAGTTATCGCGTGTCGCTTATAACGATGATTATACAATAAACCCTCTGGATAATCCTTTCTTGATAAAAAAAAAAAAAAAAAAAAAAAAAAAAAAAAAAAAAAAAAAAACCAAAAAGAAAAAAAAAAAAAAAAAAAAAAAAAAAAAAAAAAAAAAAACTTTGCAAATCGTGCAATAAAGCGTCGATTTACTCCGTTTCAGAGGACTCGCTCGTCCTCTGTCTTTTTCCCCTGAAATTTCGATCAGTCACCGACGAGCGCTTCGAGATTTATTGAACAACTATATATGTAAAGCAGCCGGCAAAACCGAATTCCTGCGCGAGGATCGCGCGTACACGCGAGTCTGTTAATCGCGTAAGAGGAAATGAAAACGAGTAGTCGGTTTTTCTCGGAATCAACGGACGGGCAACGAGCAGAAGACGAGCGCCGGTGATCTATACGCTTTCTTCCGTAGCATCGCGTTCTCACGGACTCGGGGATCGTTTATGCGCCGCGCAAAAAGCTCGCCGAGGAAACGCGAAAATCGCCGGGCAAAAAGCCGTCGCCGACGAAAGAAAGTGCGATTAGTTATTCGGCGGTCGTGAGAATTAAACTCACGTAATTATTCGTTTTCGTTGGCTCGGGAAAATTGAATAATGCGTGGAAGAAAAGGAGTCGCGAAACGTATTGCGCAGGAAAGGTTATTTTATCTTCTTTGCTGAGAAAACCAAATCAAAGAAGTCGCTACCAAATAGTAAAAGTTACAATTTATCAGTGATTGCTATTCAATTCTAGTTACTTTTTGTAGTACTCTTAATAGTCCTAGTAATTTTCCAGTGATTCAAGTTGTTTTTTGTAGTAACCCTTTTAGTGTATTTCACTATATATAATTGCGCCGCCAGAACCAAATAGTTATTACGATTATCAAGTAGTCAAAGTCACTATTTATCTACAAATAGAAATTACTAGTGAATTTTATCGTTTAGTTGTAATTTTTAGTAATATGTAATTTCGTATCTGATTTGTTCTTTATTAATTTCACTGAGAGAACCTGCAATTAAAAATCACTATCAAGTTTTGAAAGTTACTATTCATTAGTAATTTGTAGCAGTATTCACTAGCAGTAAGATTTAATAGTGACTTTTACTTTTTAATTGTCGTTTCTAGTAATGTCTAATTGAGTTGTTTACTATTCATTGATTTCACTGCGAGAACCAACTATACAAAATCACTACGAAGTTTTAAAAGTTACTATTTATTAGTGATTTGTAGCAATAACTTTTTGGTATTTATAAACAACAAAAACATAACAAACCTTTTTGGTATTTTACCATTTACAAAATTCACTGAAAGAACCAAATAGCAAAAGTTACCAGTAAACATTCAAAAGTAGTGACTTTTGATTCTTAATAATATTCAACTCTCACGTATTAAAACGAAGCAACCTACATTACAAAAACGTCTCTCATTTATAGAATATTTTAATGTCTAATACCCCTAAATATCTCATAATTTGTTGCAACTTGAGACACTTATGATGCCTGAGGTACCAAAAATGTCGAAACACTTTTTTAGACACCTCGAATGTCTCAAAGTAGTCGCTGCACAAAACAAAACAATCACAACAGTACGTCGTGACCTTGCGTCGCGCTGAAGGTCAAATTGCGAATATTCAAAATTCCCGCCACAAATCCTAATGAAAATTCGAAACCGATAATCAACTGGTGAAAAAGGGATTAAAAAAGGAAGCAACTAACGGAGATTGAAATTAAAATAAAGCGAATTTGTGTAAACACGTGAAGAGTGCGTTAGCTCTTCGTGTCGAAACAACGTATAATAACAAAGACTAGACATGTTTTCGAACGCGAACCGTTAATTACAAGCTCGCGAAACGAAACATCTTCACCTCGGTCGCTTTTTCTCATTCCAACATTCCGTCCTCTTTTTCCCCCTCACCCTCTTCCTCCCTCCCCCTCGTATTTGCATTTCCATCGAGTTCGCTCGCGAAAATGGAAAGCGCGCGGGGCAAAATCGTCGATTGCGGCAAAAACGGGGCGAGTCTGCGAAAGGCCCGGCAAAAATAGCTCGGCGCGCATGTCGCTTTAATTAAAACGACCGTAATTCTTTGTTTCGGAATAACGGCGCAAAGTCCGTCATTAATTAATGATACGTCACGACGGGAGTGGGCGAGCCAATTGACCGCCAATAAAGGCCGGCGCGACGGTCATACATTAATTAAATAATCAATATTTATTAAGCCGATTGCCGGTCGCGCGCACGCGCGCCATTAATTCGATCGCGTTATCGCGGGCCACTCGTGCGCATCGTTTAATGGACGCCATATTGTTCGTAACGATGCAATAAATATGGACGCGGGCAAATGAAGACGATAAATTGTTCGACGCCCCCGCTGTCGGCGCCGCGTGTGCCCCACCCCCACCCCCCCACTCGGCCACCCCCCTCCCCCTCAACGCCGAACGGACGCTTCGCGATTTGTCGTCCCGAAACATTTCGTTTTTATAAGCGCTCGTAAAGTTTCTTAATTGACGATTATCGAATTTAATTAACGTGTGTCTCGACGAATACAACTTTTTTTGCTGAATCAACGATGCGGGTTCGGTTTTTCATTGTCCGACAAATGACGTTTAACCAATAACGTTGTTTCGTTTCTAATGGGAAATGACCTCGTTTTCTTACGTGCGCGAAGTTTGCCGCGCATTTCGAAGATGACAAATTTTCGACACGCAAATCTCGGGAGGTGAAAACGTAGGAATGGTTTGACTTGGAAATTCAAAAATTACTAATTTCTAATTGTAAAAAATTGCAATTAAAATTTGCAAACATTAAAACTTTTTTAGTGTTTTACACGTCCAATATATTAATATATTGACTTAGACGATACAAGACTTTTTCGAGTTTAAATTAATTACCAAAAAAATGTTACAAACTTGTTACAGATAAAACAATCTGCACCATGTGAAATTCGTCAAAAAATTTGACTTTGTACAAATACAACGCGATCGATTTTAATTTTACTTCAACATCAACTTCACCGTGAAAAAGTTTCTATTTTTTTTATTAATTATACAAAATATAATTGCATATATATGTGCAAAAAAAATTGCCATTGACACAAAATAGATGCATTGAGTGAAGAAAAATTTTCTTGGTTCAAGACAAAATATATCTTGATATTTTGCCAAAAATGACTGTTCTTGAAGCAAGAAAAATTTTGTTGATCCAAGATACTAAGTGGTTAAGCCAAGAAAAAATATTTTAACAGGTTAAAGTTAGATTTCGATTGAAGAAAATAATCGCAAAATTTAGTAACGAAGTTACAGATTTTTGTGAGTGAAGTTTGCTAATAATTGTTTAATAAGCGACTCACTCGCGAGTCATTTCCAGTGCTTTTTCGTGGACGCGCGCGGTTTTCCTTCGGTAAATATTACAGACCGGCATTTTTGTTGCACGCCGGCGGATCGCGTGACCGATCGGCTGTGTTTTGATTGTTTTTTCGCGTTTTTGTTTGTTTCTCCCTTTTTGCCTCCATCTTTTTCTTTCTTTAATATCGCTCACTCGGGGTATTTCGATTGCGATGATTCACGCTACAAATGATATCGTATTTTACGTGAGACACGCGCCAATATATCTGTCGGCGTACTTAACGTTTGGACACAAACAATCGTAAAAAAATCCCGAGGACAAAGGACGTTAATGTGAAAAATTTTATGAATTCGAGTAGCAAATTGTAAATGAAAATTTGATTTATAAAATTCATAGTTAAAAAGTATTTATATATAAGAACTTAAAATAGAACAAGATCGAATGAAAATATTGCTATTTTTTGTTCACATTACGGGTTGATTTATTTTTGTCCTTACTTCTTGCGTTTTTCGATCGTTTTACGAACAAAGGAACACAAAATTTTCATACACAACGAATTTGCAAACCTTTCAACAATTTCTACGATATAAATTGTCAAAAAAAAATGGACAAAGAATTTTCTGTTGAAGTCTTGCAATTTAACAATGCCATTATCTGAAATTACAATATGATATTATAAACGGTTAACTACATCAAATCGTTCGTATTAAAAAAATGTTATATCACCTACAACACACTTTGGTCAAAGTAATAACATGACTCTTTGTCAAAATGCTCGTCATTCAAATGTCCTTGCTGTGGTTTCCCGAGAAAAAAAGTCTACAAGATTGTATACGTATCAAACCCAATCGATAAAAGAGGAGGAAGTGATCGTAAATAACGACTTTGACGCGTGTCAACTGTTGTGTGTATTCAAATCCATTATACCGCAGTATCGGAAAGGCTTTTCAGTGGTCAAGAATAGCGCCGTCGATTAATGACTACGACATTTTTCTCGTCAACTTTTCAATACAACAACAAAAAAAAGTATCTACGCAAAGTTTGCCATGTGACGAAACGCCACAAGCTTTGAACTTGGAACAAAATTTTGAGATACGAATTTCGGAAACAAAAATATGAAGATTGACTCAAAAATGTAAAAAACACTCAGTCATTAAAACCCGATACTTTATTTAGAATGTAAATGAGAAATAAAAAAGGTCAAACAAAATGTAAACACTGAAACATAAAAAGAGTGAAGGTCGTTTTTTACATTTATTTGTTTGTTTACATATATAATACGTTGTTTTCTTGTTTGTTTACGTACTTAATACATTCTTTGTTTACATACCTGATACCTTGTTTTTTTGTTTGTTTATGTACTTAATACCTTGTTTCTTTACATACTTAATACCTTGTTCTTTATTTGTTTACGTACTCAATATCTTGTTTGTTTACATACTTAATACCTTGTTTTTTTGTTTGTTTACGTACTTAACAGTTTGTTTGTTTACATATTTAATACCTTAATCCACTGTTTTCCGAAACGAGTATACTTTCGAACCAAAACAGCATTTTTAAAAGTAATAAGCAAACAAACAAAAACAAAATATTGACTTTTGCAGCGAATTCGTCCGAGTCGAAAATTCGTAAAACGTTATCCCATGGTCTACTTCAGACACAAGAAAGCGAAAGAGAAACAAAAAAGGGGGAAGGAATGAAAATTCAAAAGGCAGTAAACAGAGTAAAAGCGGAAGTGACGATTTGACCGAGCATTTCCCGACCCTCAGATAAGATTTCGACGCGCACCCCTATCGCTTACTTCCTCGCCGCTTATTATAATCAATTAGCACCCCGTTATCTACCAGCACGCGACTACACCTCGGTCAACGAAGGGTCCAACCCTCGGACTCGCTACCCCCCCCCCCCCCACTCCCTTTCTTTATTTCTTTTTTATATACACACATTCGACGGCTAATCGTGAAAGGGGGCGCGCGCGTCGCAACAGGCTGATGAGTGGCGAGATTTTAGCCCGGCGTTATACAAATTTCCTCGGCCTTTTTTTTCCGTCGCTCGACGCCCTCGCTTCCTTTTCCCGATTTTCATATTTCTCCATAAATCAAAATAAACGCGTCGAAAAACGGCGGCGAGGGGGGAGGGGCAGAAAAACGAATGAAAAAAAAAGAAAAACATCCGACAGCGACTCTGTACCGAGAAACCTGCGATCTTTTGATATGAAAAAAAATAATAATAGCAACAACAAGAACAGATCTGAATGAATATAAAAAGTTGGGAGCGTTCCTTTTTACGGGGGCGCTTATTGTGAATCCATAAAACGCCGTACTTTATGCCAGATTTATAGATAGGGAAAAGAAATGGAAATACGAAAAGTCCTTTGCGCTTTCTGAAGAAACCAGATACTCTCGTTGGCCATTAAACTGACGTTACGTCATTAGGTGGAGAGCGAGAGAGAGAGAGAAGGAAAGTGAATTCGAGGAGAGACGCGAAGAAAAAGGCGCGGGGATCTCGTGCATCGGGGATGAATGAACATGGCTTCGGTGTTTGAACTGTTCGGATCCGGATGCCAAAGTGTCTGGAACTTAGCTTGACAATGCGGAAGATTCGGTCGTTTCGGATTTTACATCGAGGATGAAATATCGAATCACTATATTATATATGAATTGAAATTTCATTTTTTTTTTTTTTTTATTCTTACACGCAGGAAAAAAGTGGTACATTTTTTTAGATCAACGTCTCCTCTAATTGGAGGGAAAATTTTTATAAATGTACAAAGAAATTTTAGAAACTGCCTAATTCTTCCCATAAATTATTCAAAATTTGCACTGATGTCATAAGGTCAATAAGGTCAATTTACCAAATTTTTGGGAAAATTTACTGTTTCATTTCTGCTTCTAGTTCTTAGCTTTTGGGTTAGGTACCACAGAAAAAGTAACTGATGGAAAATAAAAAAATATGCGAAATAAAAAAATTTTTGCAAAAATCATAAAATTTGTTGTAAACAATAAGTATGAAAAAATGATGATTGGTTTGATTTACTATGTGAAATGTAAAATTAATTGTAAAATACAGTGAAGTTGCTGGTGTTTGGTATTTTTTTTATATTTAGTATTAATGTGTCTATGTGTATGTGGGGGGGGGGTGGGGTTTAAAAACATTTATATGATATTTTAAGATGATATCTGTTGTAAATGTGAAAAATGCAATAAATTTTTTATAAAAAATCCCAAATATCAATATTTGAAAATGTTTTGCCTTGCTCTGCTCACAAAGATCAGCTGTTTAATGGAGGAACGTATTAAAAAAAGAAAAAAAAAAAACGATACAGTCACATTATACCGCGAATTCGATCGATTTACCACGAAACACCGCAGACCAATAACGATTTTGTTTCGAAACCAATTAATGAATTTTGACGAAAAGTCAGAAGCTGACGTTGTCTCGCGCGTGATATATCGTTTTGCCAACAGACTGTAAATCGCCCGATAACTTTTCCGGGAAGCTTTCCAAGGATTCGTAAATAAATCAATTTAACAAACGCAAACAATTTAGCCGTACGATTTGATCAAGTTTAATCAAGCTAATCAAACGACTGGCATTGGCCATATGGATTTCTGATAAAAAGCACACGAAAAACGACATTTGTTGTCTCGCGTCACAAAAGGTCAAACCTGGACGCTCTTTGTCCGCGTGGCAAGCCTTTAAACAAAGGCGCCATTTCACTTTTTTTTCACGAGGACAAGCACTGTGAAAACAAATGTTACGTTTTGATACATTTTCCGTATCCAAGACTCCAAAAGTGTCTGAAATTTCAGATATCAAAGTATCCCAAAAAGAAGTCTTATTTCAAAATATTGTTCGTGTAAAACCGTCTTAAAAACAAATGTCCCGCAAAACGTGTTTCAAAAACAAATGTTTCTAAAGTGTCTCAAAAACAAGTGTCCAGTTTTGAAACATTTTCCGTGTAAAATACTAAAAACGTTTCAAATTATGGGCATCAAAGTGTCTTAAAAACAAGTGTCCCACAAAAGTGTTTCAAATGCAAGTGTCCCAAAAGTGTCCCCAAAACAAGTGTTTTGAAACATTTTCCGTGTCAAATACTAAAAACGTTTCAAATTAAAAGCATCAAAGTGCCTCAAAAACAAGTGTCCCAAAAAAGTGTTTCAAATGCAAGTATCCCAAAAGTGTCCCCAAAACAAGTGTACAATTTTGAGACATTCGTGTAAAATACGTTTCAAATTGAGGGTATCAAAGTGTCTCAAAAACAAGTGTCCCAAACAGTGTTTCAAAGACAAGTGTCCCAAAACAAGTGTCCAATTTTGACCAATGTTTTTCGTGTAAAGTACTTCAAACGTTTCAAATTTAGAACAAAATGTCTTAAAGACAAGTATTTTATTTCCGAGATGGTTTTCGTATTCTAGATACCAAGAGTGTCTCAAAAGCAAGTGTTGTTTTGAGACGAAACGAGAAACTTGTTTCATAATAAACTCGGTGACCAATACGCAGGAAAAACTTATCGGATTAATGTGCAGTAAAAAGAGCGGCACAGAAGGAGTGAAGAATATTTCACAGTCGGACAAGCCGAGGGTGGCGATGCCGCGTTATTTAACTCGGTTACCGGTCATCCCTCCAACTCGAGGTCGAAGAAGTTAAAGGAAAAAAAAAAAAAAAGAAAACAGGGTGTTCATTGTCCCGTGAAAACATCACGAGGGCGGCGACGCGCGCTCAAGATTGACTGAGGCCGAACCGAGTCTCCGCTCGAAGTTATGCAAACTGATTTTAAAGTGCGGGGCTTTTTACATATTTTAAGGGAGGAGACACGAGCGAGGCCAACATTCGGGATTATTCCGATATCTTTTGTTGAAGATTAAAATCTGAGCAAAACGGCAGTTAAGTTTGTATGTTATCTAAAATTGAGTATAAAAAATTACGTTTTGTATATTTTATTGCAAATTTAACCAAAACTAAGTCACGAGTGTATCATAGTGATATCACAGCGATATCACATGACGTTTTCACGATGATGTCATAGTAATATCATAGGGGTACCATCGTGATGTCAAAATGACTAATAGGGAAATTATTGTGATATCACGATAATATTTCACGAGTTAATACCGATATCACACAACATTTTCACAATGATATCATAGTAATATCACAAGGAAACTGTCGTGATATTACAACAATGAACAACGATATCATTGATATCTCAGTGATATTTCTACGAATTAATACCGATGTCACACGACATTTTCACAGTACCATCACAGTAATATCACAAGGCTACCGCCGTGATGTCACAACGATTAATAGCGATATTATTGTGATATCACAATGATGTTTCTGAAAGCTTATACCGATTTCACGGCGATGCACATACTTTCAAAATTTGTTCCAATAGATTCATTCATATACATCTCAGTGATATCACTGAGACGTCATAAATGCATCACGATATCATGATAAGAATATCACGCGTTCGTAAATGCACTATGACAATTCGATGAAGATACCAAACAATATCGTTGTAAAAATTGATGTCTTTCGACAAGAACTTCAGTCATTTTAAAAACTAAAGACTCAAATATTGTCTCAACAAGCCTCCATTTGAAACATTTCCAAAATTTTACCGCCGTCAAATAAACATCTTTTTTCGCCGGAAAACGGTCTTTTCAAGTTAACGAAAAAACACCCACCACGCACTACCGACACCCAATAGCATATTACTTGACGAGGAAAAAATGAGTTTCAAGCTGGTAGCCCACAGGGCTGCCAATATAAAATTCATTTTTTCCGAATTGAGTACGATGTTTGTCCTAACGAGAAAATAAAATATGTTAGTATCACTCGCCTTCGGTTCGTGATACCAACATATTTTATTTTCGAGCGAGGAAAAAGATATTTATCGATCGTCTCTCACGGCTGGAAACGTGGAACGGTCATTAACATACTTAAATATTTGGCCGTGCTTTTATTCGGAAAAAGCGGCCGAGTCTCGCGAAATAAATGAATATCGAGGCGGCCGGTAACACGTGCCAAGAGGCAATATCTCATGGACTACAGCGAGGAAGTCGCATAAATCGGGGTCAGTACAGCGTGAAAATAGAATGTAAAGCGCTCGGCAGCCCCTCGGACTCGGCCGCCGCGGGGTTGGTTTGACGTTGTATGACGTGCCGGCCACGTGACCCGACTGCCAAGCCGACAATCACTGCCTAAAAGACGCCGGACGAATCTTAAACGCGGGATATTCAAATAATGTCCGTATGCCCGTATATGCATGATTTACCCCCCCCCCCCCTCATTACCCTACCTACTCCTCCTCTCACATCCCCCTCTCCCCCTCTCCCTCCCCCCCCGCGACGCTCACCCACCCTCTCGCCTGCCCACCTCTCACCCCCACGCCACCACCGATCCTCCTAGTGCCGGGGCTATCGCTGAATCTCATGATGCCACTGCACCCTCCGTCCACAACGTCTCCGTTCTACGTCCTGTCACTGTGGGAGCGTGCCTCTCAGTGTG
>JABFOV010001947.1:0-22144 GCA_022817685.1 Aradophagus sp. ZL-2020 | reverse complement strand
ATTGGTTCTGGCTATTAATTTTACAGACCGAGCCATATTCAAAAATACTACGAATCAAGGATTTATAAATTGTTAACATCAACTTGGGATGGCCACCCCAGGATGTGCCACACAAAAATTTAAAAACGCGAACGGGACTGAGCACGTGGCACAAAAAATGGCGGCCGTGGGGCGCTGTCGGCGGAGCTGCCCGGAAATCGATAAAGCGCGGTAACAATTAACTGTTACATTGCGTAAAACATTGAAAGTGACAATGATATTATAATATTGTTACATTTTTATATCAGCAGTGTAACGTTTTGTTGGACTTGACTCAACAATCGGACGTCCGTACCGGTTGCCGGTCAGCGATCAACTGTTCAGTGAACTTGCTCCGCGCGGGAATATATAAGCTGCGTGGCCGCGTTCCAGTATTGCCTATCCGCACTTTTTTTTTTATTTCGATTCAGCTTTTATATATTAAAATAAATTTAGTTTATTTCTTCTTACTTTCGAAAGTTATTATTTCGAAAGTTAAATAACACGACCATCCGAATTCAAAACAATTAAATATTTTCACTTTGTTTATTTTTGTAAAGATTGTTTTCGTAATCGATTGTTGAAATCGAAGGGTTCCATCTGTAATCTGTGCAATCGTTCGCAAAAAAGCGAAATTCAAATGTATACTGTGCGATTGTACACTGTGCATCTGTACACAGTTCATTGTGAATCGGACCAATAGTCGCCTCTTAACTTCTACACTGCGCATCCGTAAACGTCCGTAAACCCGGCCATAAACCCTCGATGGTCGGGTTTACAATGAACTGTGTACAGATGCACAGTGTACAATCGCACAGTATACATTTGAAATTCGCTTTTTGGGTTCATTTGCAATGTGCTCGTTTGCGCGTGCACACATTCTCATGTGAACGATTGCACAGAGTACAGATGGAACCCTTCGGTTGAAATAGAAGTTATGTATTTTTACTTTGAAATGTATATTATTATTTTCTTATACTTCTTAAAATAAACAAATATCCACAATGCTAAAATTGTGTTTTGCATTCAAATGTTTTGAAATCAAATAAATAAAATAAAAGAACAATTGTTTGTATACATTCACTGTTAACAAAGGTAGATATAGATATACTCCCTCAGCTTGTGAATTGTTAGAAAGAAATAAATATCTATTGAAAAATGAAAATCTTTAACTTTGTTTTTTCACTTGTCCTTCTCGTCTATGAATGTTGATTTATATAAACTTTCATAATAAACCAAAATATTATTGAACGTAATATAATGTTTTATTATATATTGTTTTATTAATGTAAATATTGTTTTAAGTTTGTTTTTCTAATTAAATTCAAGAACAAAATCAATAGTATATACATCGTAAAACCCGTGTCTTTGAAAAAAAATGTATGTAAACAATGTTCAACACTTTAGTTTTAATCATGAATGAACACGAAAACAATAACATTAAAAAATAAACGAAAACCCCTAAACAATCAAGAGAAGCAAAATTAAAGAGAAATTCCTATGCTGTTTCACACATAGGAATTTTTAAGTTAAGGACAAACTGGGCGTTGCCATTTCAAATTCTGTTGCTGGCGCCGAAACTTTAAAACAATAATGTAATAAATATAATTATTTTTGCATTATAATAAGTCAACAACAGTACAATTAAAATAAATTTAACAAACGATCAGCAAAAACACTTTTTTTATACTAATAGTATAGGTATTTAATTAGCTTCTAGTTATTGCGTAGATGGCGCCAAAAGTTGTCACTTCTCGTTCCCGCGTATTTGAAGAATTTAATTTTGATAAACAAGGCAAAAAACGAAGAAGAAATGGCAACGAAAATGGAAATTGCTGATATTCCCTCTACTGCAGACGTTTTAACATCTTCTACTACAATCAAAAAATCGAAAACCAAAACCAATGTACCATGGTATCCGTTCTTATTAAAGCACTTTTTTTTAATTAATCTGCGTTGGTAGCAATTTTTAGGTTATGCATGTTATTCAAAAAATATTTACCAACTAACAGATTGTAAATTAAAGTAAAAATATTTATAAAATAGTAAATATTTAGACCATATTTTACATATACGTCTCCATAGTAATTTTTCTTATGCTTTACTGTATATTTGTAATTGTATATAGAATCTGAATATTTATAACATTTTTTGTACATATCATTGTATATGTCATTAAATCGTAAATTTATTTATTTATCATTTAGTTAGATAATATCAATTTTATAAACATATAAAAATTCATTATTATTTTAATAGGATTGAAAAATATCGCCCGCAATTGTTTGAAGACATTGTGGGAAATGAAGATACTGTGAAGAGATTATCAGTTTTTGCTAAAAATGGGAATGCTCCAAATATTATTATTGCCGGACCACCTGGTGTTGGTAAAACCACAACAATTTTATGTTTGGCCCGAAATCTGCTAGGTCCTGCCTTTAAAGAATCAGTTTTGGAACTAAATGCTTCAAATGACCGCGGTATTGATGTGGTTCGGAATAAAATTAAAATGTTTGCTCAAAAAAAGGTAACATCACTATTAATACTATATTATATATGTATTTATATAATTTAAACACAAATAATAATAAAAAATGTTGTTAGGTCAATCTTCCCAAAGGAAAGCACAAAATAATTATTCTAGATGAAGCTGATAGTATGACGGATGGAGCTCAACAAGCTTTGCGTCGAACAATGGAAATATACAGTCATACAACAAGATTTGCATTAGCTTGCAACAATAGTGAAGGAATTATAGAACCGATACAATCGCGATGTGCTATGTTGCGGTACGGTAAATTATCAGATGCTCAAATTTTAGCGAAAGTTATTGATGTCTGTGAAAAAGAGAACGTAAGTGTTCAATTATCACATTTATTTTCTTAGTTATGTAAAATATCTAGATATTTGATCAGAAGTTTTTTTTATAGTTTCAGTATTATTTACTTATGAATATCTATGAATTCATTTAGGTATCTTACACTGACGATGGATTAGAAGCAATTGTATATACAGCCCAAGGAGATATGAGACAAGCACTGAATAATTTACAATCCACGCACAATGGTTTTGGACATGTTAATTGTGAAAATGTATTTAAAGTGTGTGATCAGCCACATCCTTTAATGATTAAAGACATGCTGGAGTCATGCACCCGTGCAGATATCACTAAAGCTTATTCGGTAAAAATAGTGATATAAAAATAACATTTACTTGAAAATGAAATTGTTTATAGTTGAATTTTATTGTCATATTTATTAACCTTGTAGGTCTTGAATGACTTATGGAAAATGGGATATTCTGCCGAAGATATAATTAGTAATATATTCCGAGTGTCAAAAAATTTACAAATTGATGAAAAATTGAAGCTTGATTTTATAAAGGTATTTATTCAAAAATTATAATTAATATACTAACATAAATTTAATTAATTAATATAACATTACATTTTATTTTAATTAAAAGTTATAATTTATATTAAAATACTAATAAAATCTATTATTGTTTCAGGAAATTGGATTAACTCATTTGGACATAGTTAATGGAATGAATACATTGTTGCAATTGAACAGTCTTATAGCAAAATTGTGTTGTAAAGCTTTTGATAATCAATGATATCATCTTGCTCTTTTTTTTTACGTATCATTTTCAAGTAAGAAGCATAGTTATTTGCACAACTAATGCAATAAGTTGGTGTTTACTCATTGACATATAGATATGTCTTAATGTTAGACAATGATCACTCCATAAAAAAAAGAGGCGAAGTGAGTGCTACTAATTCTTGCTCATGGAGAGAACAACTTATCGCAAGAGTCGTGCATATCATTTTTTGCAACACGTGTATGAAAAACCGCATTTACCGCACGGATTTCCGAGCAGTAAGCACTTACTGTTTGTGTATGGTATGGCGGTACTTACCGCATAGAAATTCGTTCTGTAAATGCGGTTATTCTTACATGTATTGAAAAAAAAAATTTTCAGTTTCATCTAATTCAATAATGTCAACATTAAACTTATTATTCAATAAATATATATTTAATTATCAAGTCAGTTATTATAAATTAATTTACGCCCCTTGGAAAGCGGACGAAAGTGGAACTAACCGCGGCTCGTGGCGTAAGCTAACGCTTACGCCACTCTCGCGGTAAAAGTTCCACTTACGCTCCGCTTCCGCGGTGCGTAAAACGTCATACATGCCTCGGGCGCACTAGCGCCCTTGGCTGTAATATACTATTACTCCATAAATCACCTAACAGTATGAGATTAAATATTTAAATTGTCTTTTCAATTACCACTACAAATTATATATTAGAATCAGAATAACTTTTAATTACTTTTATAAAGAATAAATTGACATGAAAGCATTTATTAATTCTTTCATACATATACAATACATATATGATTCATACATATATGATTTTATGATACTACACTTACTGTACCAAATTTTATAAACAAGAAACGATTTTATTTAAACGTGTTGTCAAAATAACCATACTTTTGCGCGTTTGGATACGGTTTCTCTGGTTTGGGGTCTGGAGTATCTTCGAATTTGATTTTCTTTTCCACTGGCTTTGGCCTGGGAGAATCATGTACTTTTACTTCACAGAAATAACCAAACGGCGGCCTTTCAACATTTAGCTTTTCTTTCGCACACTTATCAAATATTGCTTGAGTTTGACGACATCTGAAACAGATGCAACTTATTATCAATACAATATATATTTTAATAATGAAACATGAAACCTTGATTACTATGAAAGTTGAGTTTACATATTATTTATTAAACAAGAATAATATTTTATTAATATATAAATTCTTACGGATTGAACTCAAATGTTCCACTAGATTGATCGATACAAGTGTAATATTGAATGAATTCATTAGAGCATGATTTTTTGACTTTTTGAAGAAATTCAATTGCACAGCCAGTGAGAGCTTTACCCTCTTTTAAACATTTTCGTGGGTCGTTTTCTTCTTGTTTACATAATCCAAATTCCTGTAAAATATATAATAATTAACAATCATAATAAGCTATTTTAATTTTATAATCAATAAGTTGTACTAAAGATTTACAAAATATTTATTAGTTTATGACAATATTATTTTATTAACAATATATTGATATTTTTTTTTATACAACTTTTTTCCTTATTGAATACTTGAAATACAATTGCAAATATTGTTGGACAGGTTATGATTTCGAATTGACAATTACGTAATTATGTTGCCACAAAATTGATTTGATTTTTGTTGCATAGGAAAAGATGTTTTCATTAAAATTGTTTAATAATGGCATTAGAAATACTAAAAGACAACTTACATTATTAAACCATTCGCAATATTTTCCTATATACATAGAGGCAGCTTGCAAAACAGCATACGATACATTGAGTTCCTGAACCGTAAGCTCCTCCTCCGTAGGAAGATGAATTTTGTCTGTAATTACCATTGCGAAAATGTAACCAATTTTTTCTGCTATAAATGTAAATAATTGATATTATAATTAATAAAGTAACCGCCTGCTAATCTTGATTAGCAGACGACCATTTTTTGACTGGAAGGAAGGTTGGTCAGTGTCATTAGTGAAAAGTTGGACCATTGCGCCATCTGTTCCTTAAACATCAACAGATTCGGTAACACAATAATACAGTTACAAAATTGCAATACATTCAAATCACATATCATTATTTACTTTACTATCTCTAAAATATTACTGTCGCATCATAATATTTCAAGTGCTTTGCTTAACATTATTTGTTTCTAAGAATTTATACATATATTATACATACGAAAATCTCAATTATTTATCGTCATCTATCAATTTTTCATTTACCGACTTTAAATCTGTGCTGGATATTATTTTAATTATTATTGTTTCTCTTTTCACAGGAGCACTAACACAAAAGTACATTTAAATCGCCATTACAAAGGCCGAAACGCGGTCTGATTGGCCGGCCACTGCGCATCTGGGAAAGCAACAGACCTTTATCTTGTCACACACGAGTACGTCGACCACAATCTACCTTGCTGACGGAGCTAAGTGAAGACTGTTAGTGATTGTTGAGTTTTGATAATACGAGTTTATCGTTGCGAGTCAACACAGCTCAGACTTTTCGTTGATTTCACCCGAGTCTTCATCGAAGCCATGTTTATTTTGGTTGCAAATACAGGATTTTACGACTGACTTGAACCTACAACTCACGAAATAGGTAAAGCGCTGATTTTTCGTTACCGCTCGGACGACCTTTCGTTTGTAGCAACGCTTTGGTTATAACCTTTGTTTCCGCCGAGCGCTCAAATTTCTTGGTTTATTGTTCCCCTAACTGTACTTTGAGTCCAACTGTGTCTAACTGTCGTCCAATTCGAGGCTTTTAAAATTTATCCCCAACAACTAGCTGAAATCATTTTTCAAATTTTAGTCAAATTCTCATCTATACCAAGCTACGAGGATTTATCAATACGCATTTGTGATGTATATATGTCCAGGTGCAACTTAACGCTTGTCGATGATTAGATTTTTTTGCTTTTTTTGAGTTTGGCTATTAGTTTAACTGCATTGATAGATAAAAAATATTATTCTAATTGTTTCTTGTATAAGCGTTTTTGTGTTGTTTTGTTAGAGTAAAGTAGATTAAACGCGAGTGATCGATTAATAACTTTGTTGTCTATAGGCACAACAAGAAAAACTTCAGATGAAGATGTATAAGATAAAAGATTTTAACATTAAAAAGAAAAAAGGATAATTGGACTGTTTTTCAAATTTTTGATCTTTAGTTTTTATAATTTTGATTGATGATGGATTTAGATGTAGGAAAAAGAGAATAGATGGTAAACATTGAAAATAAAGGAGGAAATAACGTAAACATGTGATCGATTGCTGTATATACTTATGGTTATGAGTTTAACGTTGTAATAATATTTTGAAAAATTCATTCATTGTTTTGAAACTGAAAATAACTGCGTCAAGAATTGCTTGTATTTGTAAAGTTTATTTTTTGTTTTGATATTCATAATGTTTGCGTATAGAATTTAATTTCGTCTGTGAATACATCACATGGTAATTGTGAATTTAATTTCGTCAATTAATAGAATTTTAAGATTTTCTGGTTGGCTTAGTTCATCTTGTAATTAATATTATTTGACTACGTTCATTAATAATGATCCCAAAAACGTCTGAAGCTTATGAATTTTAATGTAATTACATACATACAAATATCTCAAATTCACTTTTTTGATATTAAAATTTTATAAGTTAATTTGAACATAGACTGTGTGATTACTGAGATTTAGACCTTCTGAGTATATATGAATTTGTTTATGGTGTATGCTCAATTTTATTCAATTTATTTAATTACTTTTATAAACTTATTACACAGGCATTGCACTTCATTAGATATAATAAGTAATTAAAATTTATTGCAATATTTTAATGTTTCTTGCACTTTTTTTCCAATAATTTGTAATAAAAAATCCATTTCTAAAAATATTTAAATTATTATATTCTTTTTGCTACTGCATTTATATACTGAAATGAAGTTATATTTCTTAAATGATTTTTTCTTTCCTTACGTCAATTTTTTTTCCTCTAAAAAACACTTTATTACATTTAAATATTTTTGTACTATTTACGTTTCTTTCATAAACATGATTAAATTTATAATATAATATGATAACAATAAAAACAAACGTTTAAGATAAGTAAAACATATAGCTTCAATTTAGATTAATGTTATGTTTTACTAATTAATTGATAAAAAATGTATTTTAAACTCATTTAAATCATGATATTAAAAAAAAATCCTTGTTCAAAAATTAAAACCCTGAATTGGTAGCTCTCTTATTATGCTTCATATTCTCTATTCATACTTTAATTTTCCCGCCAAACATTTGAGTATAAAAAAAATCATCATATTTGAGATATTTATCAAAAACTTGTGTCAAGAAATAAATTATACAAATTACCTCAAATTTTAAACCAATGAAATTGAAGAAAAAAGTATATTTCATAAATGATCATTCTTGCAGGTTGCAAAGGACATGTCTTCGGTGATGGATAACGCAAGTGCTAAGTGAGAACGAACAAATACAAAAAGGAAAAGGGACATCAACGTAGACAAAATAAGAAGTCATAAAAGTGAGCAATAACACGACATAAAAAAAGTCTGAAAGTAATTTATTCGAGATCGTTGAATGTCTAACGAGGACTAAGCCTGGTGTTGCGCGTGAACAGCGTAAGCGGCGTGGTGTAGCCGCTATCGTCGAGCCATCGGGCTATGGCCAACTTGAACTTTGAGCAACCGCCACACAGTATCGCGAATAATTCGAGCTTAAGTGTCCGGGGTGGTGCCGGTGGGAGCTTGAGCTCGTCGACCTTGGCAGGTCATGTCACTCCTACCTCAGGGATGTTCTCAGGCTCCTCTGCAAGTACCTCGAGCACCGTCAACTCCACCGTCGTGGGGCCCAACATCTACTCGGCTGGGACCGGAGCCAGCCAGCCCGCGACTACCGGTCACCAACCGCAGCAACTGTCGCCTATGGGCAACAGGGGACTCTTTGGACAGAGGGCTTTTACTGAAAGACGTACAATGCCGGCACTTGGGTCAGTTTCAATTTCAAACTCCTAATTTGCATTTCGTTACCCCGAACGAAGATTGTGACATTACAAAGCAAACCTTTTCAAATTAGAGATATAACTGATTTGAAGTTTCCAATTTCTTTAAATAAAAGATTAGATTAGAGATTACACTTATTTTAACAGATTGCAAAGACATTTTTTGCAGTAAACATATAAAAAATTTGATAAACAAGAATTGCAGTGCCTATATGATATACAAAAAATATGGTATATTTAAACCTTTTGCTTGCACGCAATTAAAAATTGTAGTTTTCAATTTTTTCAACTTTCTTCAATGTCGTCTTTACTTTGATATTAGTTGATGAGTGTTGTAAAATTACCATGAATTTTAATTTTTAAAATCAATACACATCGACGTAAACTGAAAGACTAAAACTGAAAGATGACGAAAACTAGACTATCTCAAATTTTGGCTGAAGACTACCATTTCAAAATTTTACATGTATTTTTAAATAGGATATTATGAGATAATATAGTCTTTAAACAACTTTTGAAATAGCTTAGTTTTCGTTTAAGGCATTGATATGGAGTTAATTATGTAATAAAAATTGTATTTTCTATCTTTATAATCATATTTAAAGTAATGCTATCGCAAAAATCTGATTAAAATAGTGGGAATCAAGGACAAAAGATAAGATAACAGAAATCGGTTGTTATTACAATTTTCAATAGAATATTAATCAATAATATTTTATAGAATACCTGATATACATAAAAAAACTGAAGTAAAATTTTGACACAAGTTTTGTCATAAATTTAAATTTTGTTACATAGTGACTTTATAAATAATGTAATGTTTTAGAAATTTCCAACGTTTATTGGTAAACGAAAATGAAGTTTGATACCATTTTCTGAACATAAATAATGGTAGTTTATTGAACGAATTTACGAGAAGAAAAGCTGTGATATATTTATGTTTTTGAATACAAAATTTTCATTTATGAATATCGTGTATAATGTTAAGTTACATTTATACAATTTTCGTTTACTAAAAAACGTTGGAAACTTTAAGTGCATATAATGTAATGGTATTGACTTTTGTAATTTTAATGAAGAATTTGTCATTAATTCAGTTGTTGAAAATGTAAATAACTTTAATACCTTTTTCAGAAATTCTAATCCAATGGGCAGTATGGGTAGTTTTGGTATTCCTGCGAGTCGCAGTTATGGATCTCAAGGTGCAATTAACAATTTTCATTCAGTATTTGGAAGCGGTGGTAGTGGGGGTAACAGTACACCCCCACTTTTGGATCTTTCAGAATTTCCTTCATTAACCAACAGAGGTCAAAGTGAATCAATGCCACAACCAAGTCCCATGCCGGGCAAACAACCTTATGGTATATTTTATAGATATGTGATTCTCAATAATAAACTTTTAATATCCACATGTTAATTTATAACTAAAAAACACTTGTTGCAAGTATACAAAAATATTATATATATATATAAAAATATATAAATTTTAAAAACGAAATTCATTCAATTCTGTGCATATCATAACTGATCATAATATTGATTCTAAATTGTGGATGTCTAAAGAAATATTTAAATTAATAAAGATAATAAAAATATATAAAAATGTATATTCCAAGTATAAAAAAAGTATTTAGTAATGTTTATAATATTAAATACAAGTCTTAATAATAATAATAATAAAACTGTTTATTTTTAGTCGGAATGGTAAAACAGCCGACATCCGAGTCAAGTGAGTTTACCATGAGTTCTGAAGACTTTCCGGCGTTACCGGGCACTCAGAGCAGGGAGGGTCCTTCTCCTGGTGGAAGCATATCGGGTGATAAAACTATGTCTGTAGGTCTTGGTCCTGAAATAAGTCAGGATGTATTACAAGCCAATAGAGCACCAGGTTCTGAAAAATTACAAACATTCAAACGGGGTATTCAAACATCACCTGATGGTAATTAAATATATGTCTTATTGAATCAAATAAATTTTTACTTCTTTTTTTTTTTTACTCGTTTTTTTTCCAAACCTGGAATAAATGATCTTTTTTACTATTAATAATAATACTTAAGAATTTAAAAAATTTCTTTAATTTAATAACCAAGTGAAATAATGTTATATCATTCATAATGTTTACAGGTAAAGTAACAAATATACCAGCAAGTATGGTCAAAGACCAGTTTGGTATGGTGGGACTTTTAACATTTATTAGAGCAGCAGAAACGGACCCAAATCTTGTTTCGCTGGCATTAGGACAAGATCTTACGGCATTAGGGCTCAATTTGAATTCACATGATAATTTGTATCAAAATTTTGGAGGACCTTGGGCAGAAACGCCATGTCGACCACAAGACATTGATTTCCACGTCCCTCCAGAATATCTTATTAATGCATCTATCAGGTAAATTTTTAATTGGTAACATGTATTTTTACATTTGAATAGCACATGCATTGAGTAATATGGTAGTTCAACTTTTTTTTTTGTTTCTGCTTTCATGAACTTAAAATACTATTACAAGAACAAGAACAGCCTGATTTCTTTTTTAAAAATGCAAAAATTTAAAAAAAGGCTATTCAAATTTTTTGTAAATTTCAAACATATATGCTGTAAAATTAAAGATAAACCAATGAAATGACTATTTCAAATCGAGAACATTGTGTGGAATATTATAAAGAATATTATTATTAATCCACATTTCAAGTTTAACTTTAATTTTACAGTACGTATATTTTAAATTTACAGACAATTTAAGCAGAGTAACGTATCGTTTTAACATGCTGCAGATATAATATTTTAATATTTTATTTTATAAATTGTTCTATTTCATTTTCACTTTTTAATTTAAGGGATAAGTTGGCGCCTGTTAAGTTAAACCGATACAAAGATGATCTCCTATTTTATATGTTTTATACAAATGTTGGAGATGTATTACAGCTAGCAGCTGCAGCAGAACTGTAAGTCAAAACACGTAATAAAGTTATTTCTTTTTCAAACATAGTTATAAAATGTAATTAAAGTTGTTATAATTATGTTCTTCAAAGTCTTATAAAGTTGTTATAATTGGTTGGATTTCTAACTTTGTTTAATAATTTAATTCAGAATTCATCGAAAGCATTATATTTAAATAATTATTAAACACTTATTAAATAAGTATTGATATATTATTATTCAATGATTTTATATGAAATTAATATCTTTGAAAAAAAAATTATGTGATTACAGGTACAGTAGGGAATGGCGATATCACATGGAAGAGAAAGTATGGATAACACAAGCTCCTGGATTAGGGATTGTAGAAAAAACGTCTACATACGAACGAGGTACTTATTACTACTTTGATGCACAAAATTGGAGAAAGGTAGCCAAGGAGTTTCATTTAGACTATTCAAAATTGGAAAGCAGACCGCATCTTCCCACGACTTTTCATCAAAATCAGCCTTGACTACAGGTAGTTGTTATAATATAAAAGTCCGATATGTAAATATTGTTTTATCTAAAACCAAATACTTTTCAATATCTAATTGTCCATTCATGAAATTCAACTATAAAAAGGTTTTCAATAAATTAGTATTTGCCATAAAAAATGTAACATAATCTTTTTTTAATTATGTATACATGCAATACATTTACAGTATAATTTTACGTAATAAAATAAATGTGAAAAAAACATAAATAGCGATTATTGCGCTGTTTCAGATCTGCCTGCAGACCATCGCGCTGCCTCTAAGCTGGAAGCAATTCCGCTATTGTATAAATGAACAAATTTAATAATCTTTAATAATAAAACGTAAATTCAGAAAGTAATCAATAAAAATTTCTTGTTAAGGTACACATTCACTTGCCACTTTCAGTCCATTACAACAGCTGCGCCTTCGTTTGCAATGCAATGCATTTGGTATCTCACATTATTGTAAAAAAAAGTTATTAATGTTTTGAATTTTATTATAAAAATTAAACTTTATGAAAAAATTACGATATACCCAAAAACATGCATTGTTTCTAGGCGTAATTGTTAGTCCTATTGTATACAAAGTGTATATGCTTATTTTTTAAGGAAAAATAGCAATTACAACACTAAAAATTGATGAATTTCCAGTGTTCTAATTTCTGCTAAGTTATTATTTATGAATTCGGCAGCTTTAAAAATTTAGAAGTATCAAGTAGCAACATAGAAATTTATTGATTTAATCCTTTTTCCACTGTATCCATTTGCCTTGCGGCTTCATTCACTAAATTAATAACATTTTCATCTGCTTTAATTATCATTTTCTCGATGTAGTTACGACTGTTTGTTACAGTATCTTCCACGTAATATCTAAAATAACAAGCGATTTGATGATTTATTATATAATATAATAATAAATGTAAAAATACTTTCAAAATTATGTTTTTTTTTTTTTTTTTAATTTACTGAATTGAGATTAAATACGTTTAAGTCGTTTATTTAATTTAATTAAATCATTAATTTCATTAAAAATATAAAGATGAACATTTTATTTTCATCGTTACATTTTTCTAGCTCAACTTTTTTTTTTATAAAGTCACTTTCTCCCTTTTCCATCGTCTTCAAATTTTGTATTTCATTTTTATTACGTACCTATAATTCACCATTATACCACAACTGTTGGCGGCTCCCCTTGGCGACGGATCAGACATCCAATTTATCCTCCACAAAACCGCGCCATTGCGCAAATGAAAATTCGCTACAACAAAAAAAGGTAAAAAACAAAATCATTATTTTGCTTATCAACCTCGAAATTCATATTTACGGATTTTGAAGTTTTAAAATCGAAATCATGGACGAAAATCTGCGTGATGAACTTTCACCTTTGCTGGCTCTTTTATAAATGAAATGAAATCTCTCAAATGTTATCGCCTTTTTGTCTCATCTTTCATTCTCGCACTTTCTTTCTGTCTTCTTATAGCTTTCACAGAACATTTGTTGTGTTAGATAGCTTCATGTTAACTCACCCACTATGTTTAAAGCATAACTTCGTCTTTTTTCTTTGTAAAGATACCAAGCACAGGAGCGCAGCATTGGCTTTTTCAGGATATTTACAACTTTTTCATTGTTCATCCACAAGGAATCGTTGAACAATTGTTTTAGTCCTAGAAATAAATCATCGATTTCCAAAGTTTCCTTCAAGTTCTTCATCTCAGCATCACTAAATATTTTCTTTGGTTCTAAAAGTAAGCATACAATTAGAGTTCATAAATTCACATTCAACTATTTTCTTTATTTTCAGTTTTAATTTGTTATTCAACTTTACAAACTTAATTGAATAAATGTCACTTTACCTAGTTTTATTTTTTCAAGTAGCCATAGTCTGAAATTTGGCACTGGAGATAAAGTGCTATATTGGTTTATCAGTGGGAACTCGCTATTAATAAGCTGTACAGTCTTTTTTATCAAGTAATTTCCTAATTCTATTCCCTGAGAAATATTAATGAGTTATTAGCAATTCACAGTTAGTTTAAAATGTAGACATAAAACTGTTGAGAAGAACTTCCGTTTTCAGAAATGCAATGAAAATCCTATTTCGAAAATTTTTTTCTCAGCCATTATTGTAAAAATTGCAAATTCAATATGTTTTTGTTTATTTGAATGACTTAAAATGTTATTTTGTTTATTATTCATTATAATATATTATATTCACCATAATACATTAAATTTTAAATCTTTAAAGAACATTGGTCAAGGGCATTGCATGCAGAAATCCTTAACAAAGTTCAATTTGCAATCCAAGTCAAAGGCGAAGGACGTGATTTCGAGAGATGATTTTGAGTCATGTTGTGATTTTTTTTTTTTTTTTTTTTACTTTCAATATATTTCTTTACAAGAACAAAAAAAAATTATTGGCTGAAAAATGTTTTGTTATGCAAATGTGACCCAAAGTTATTTTTAAAATCTCAATCATTGAATAACTATTATCAGTTCAGTAAGTATTAATAATACAATCAAATAGTATGCAGCCATTCAAATTTTTTGTAAGATAAAATTACTCACCTGCAAACCTTTTTGTGTCGCTGCTATAGAATAAAATATTGCAGCTTTTATTTTAGTTTTATCTTCTTCAAAAAAAGACTTTGGCACTTCCACATTTCCTATGATACGATTTTTTGACTCTTGTATGCCTTTAACAGTATCTAATAACAAAAGCAAATAATGTTTCAGTAGATTCAATTGCAATTGGGTTTCTCTTTTTTTCTTTTTTATTCACATTCAAATTTTTGTGGTTGTGTCATAAAAGGAAAGTTTAAATTTAAACAAATAAATTATAAATCTAATAAAATTACAAGATGATTGTATACAAGATGATGTAATTTAGTAAATATAGGATAAAATAAGTCTTACCTGGTATAACATCGCAAAGTGCTGTATGCAGTAAAACAAGTGGTTCCATTGGCATTGAAGGATGAGTGAAAACATAACACCTTCTATAAGGTCCAACTCTTTGTTTCAGATCAGTCCAGTTTCTAATGGGATGTACTACTTCGTAATTTGAAATCTTTTAAGTAAATAGTAAAATTAAGAAACAAATAAATAAAATTAAAAATATTATTTGTACATAAAACAACGAAAAGTGTTTATTTAACAAAATAGTCATTTTTTTAACAATTGGACATAATTTGTTAACATTCAATTATACCTTTTCTAACATGTCACAGGAGCTTTGCCAAGTTATACGTTCAACATGTAAAAATCCTACTGAAAACCATAACAAGAATAAATCTTTTAATTCTTGATTTAGTTGCTGCAATATCCTTGCATCATCACTGTTCACTGTAGATGATAATAATTCCTAAAATAAACATAATTTATTTTTTATTGTGGTATTATAACTAATAATAGTAATTTTATTGGTCATAATTAATATGATTGATAATGATTTAGAAAAAAAGGTAAAATTGAGTAAAATCAATATACAAACCAAAATATCTGTCCTTAAATCTACTAAAAATTTAACTCCATTTTCCAATCGACCCATCATTGTAAATAGCCAGTGGTAAGTTGGAATAAGAGCATTCTTCAAATCTCTCTCACGAGCAAATAACCAATTTTCATTACAGTCCTGTACCGTGATAAAATCAAATTACTTTTTTACACTCTAATCACTTCTATTTGAATAACTTAAAATAATCAAAAGCAAATCAAAGTAAATGTTTTATTTTTTCATTATTACTGATACAAACCTCATTGAGAGATATTTTTGTTGTCAGCTCATTTATTTTTTCATGATTCACTGAATAATCTCGAGCCAAAAGTTTTATAAATGTGTGTTTATTGTCTTGTGGCAAATCTTCATAATTGTAGCAAAGTTCTTTTATCTTTTTCTGCAAATAAAAAAGAAAAGAAAATGTAAATTAATAATAATATCTACCAGGCTATTGACTTAATCATTACATTATTTAGTAACTCGGAAGTCATGAAAAGAAATAACGGTAATGGTTTGAAAAAACGATCATTTAAATTAATCATTAAAATAAAGTTAACTCTCAGAGGTCATTATTTTTAACTCATCGTCAATAAATTACCTCGATAATCCAGTTGCTTATATTGGAATCCTTGAAATTAATGACTTCTTTTAAAATTTCATGACACGAACAGGTTGATAGTGACTTAGTGAGGTTAGAGCAAACTCGCTGGTTTAAATGTTTCATGATACTAAATCGTGAAAAGTGAATTGGATTAAAAAATCAAGAATTATTTAACTAAACATAGTATTTTCTTATTTATACCTCGCAGTCGTTGCAGCTATTTTGTTCATTGTTGCAGAAATCCCTTAAATATATACCGGTTCTTATTCTTTGAATTCTATTTTCGATGCACGTAACTTATTTTCAGCAAATGTATGTTAATTTATAAGACGGTATTTATCATATCGCAGTTGTGATACGAAGCCGCAATTGTCGTGCGTACACTAGATACAATTCAAGGTATAAATGTGTTTTCATTTTTTGCGCGGTAATTTCATTGACAGCTGATCTTTTTTACCGATCTTTGATAACGAAATCTTCAGCGTTACTAGTTAATTAAGATTTTGTGCAACAATTTCAATTGATCGCGAATGATGGCTTGTTAATTAAAAGTTCAAACCATGTATTTTTTTTCTTGCATTTCCAACAAAATCAATAGATTCTTCTACATTCAATATTACGAAAATTGTATCATGCTTTTATAAAAGAAGAAATGTTTTAGCAAAAAATTAATTTTTCAAACGGTACGATAAATCTAAAGCATTTTTTTATCGAAACTGTTTTACTTTTTTTTCCACATTTCATGTTCACATTGTGTTAATGTAAATGTAAAATTAACATTGATAATACTTAATTTCAAATTATGAACTAAGAAATTGAATAATACAGAAAATTATTGAGAAAAGAAAAGTAGTTACCGTTATTGTGATAAAACACCACAATTTGATATTATTACTCTTTTAGTTGGTTTTCCATACCGGGTTCCAAAGTACTCAATCTGAAATGAAAATTAATTAGGAATAAATTGCAAACAAGCACAAAGAAAATTTTTCAATCACGTTAAACATATTTTTTATCTCGCAAAATTAATCTAACCAAATGAGCTAGTGAATTTAACACTTTAATAATTTAGTCTATTAATTTCTCTCCGTGTAAACGAATATCTTAATTAAAATGAAATTTCATGCACAGTGCAGAATACCAAGATTCGCTCGCGTCTTACATTGTATAAATACTGTAAGCCGCTTATAACCCTTCCGAATACGACTCTACGTTTATCCATTGTTTCCAGCGCTTTGAATGTGAGATTGAATTTGGAATTATTAGTATTGGGCCCGTTACTCCACATGGACAAAACCCCTCTGTCCGTGTGTTTTAAATCGAAATTTTCATCTTCGAAAGTGTCCCCGTAAATGGAAGCGCCACCGCTGCCAATGAAATCCGTAACGTCGCCACCTTGACACCAGTAACCGGTCACAATGCGATGAAAAGGCGTGCCTCTGCAAATACAATAACTGTTTAACGATAAAACAGAAAATCATCAATAAATGAATACAAAACACTGTTTTTGATTCACAATTTTAGTCAAACCGTAGAATTTTGAGTCGAAACGTATACACTTTGCATCCGAATGTAAAATTTTGAGTCAAAGTTTTAACAGCGTGTATATACAGCAAAAACATTTGACTGAGTTAATGATACATCTTTAATATCAAATTCAATGTTAACTTGATCGATCATCAACGCAATTCAGTGTCCGTGGAATGTATAATTGAATACGTATAAATATATAAAAAGAAGGTAAGTTGTCGGACAAGAATTATGGTTTATACTTGTAACAAAGGCCGTTGGTGCCACGGCAAAGAGCTTGGAAATTGGCGCAAGTTTTTGGTGCGTAATCCGAATACAGCTCCAGAACGAGTCTTCCTAAAAATTGCTTTCCTTCGGCCAATTCAATGTCGAGGAAACATCTGGCGCGAGCAAGTTTTTTCAAACTTCCCGACAAAGAAGGTACATCCTTGATGGAGAACCCCCGCGTCATATATCTTGCCTCCTTTGTCCATAATGGATATCTGCATTAAGAAAAGTTTAACGCTTGATTCATGGCGCGCCGAGTTATTTATTTTGTCATTGTCAATTGTTGTATATTTTTACTGCGTTGAATTTGAGTGGACACAATTGCGGCCGAGACTAATGGCACGGCGGACAATGAAAAATTGATAATGCCAATTTTTTTACAGACCCCCTTTTCAAGAATATAATCAGTGTATTCACCGAATCGGCTGTCGCGTTCGTACTTTGATTTCTCCATAATCTTCCTCTCGTTTTTCCGCCAGTCGTTCATCAAGTCCACGGTCCGGTATTTCGACACGACGCTTCTCAGCAGCTTTGACATTTGCCGGTTCTCCTTTTCAATATCTTCGACTCTAGCTTTGATTTCGTCTAAGCGTCGGGAATCCGTCGCGGACGAGTCTAACGTGTTCCAACAATCCACCACACCCTGTAAACATTAATCATGACATTTTTAAATACTTTCTTTTTGGAATAAGTATTTTCGTTGTAACTTTCAAAGACGTTTCCTTGTTGTAATAAAAATGATTAACAAAACATGGATTGTTTTAATTAACATCGTCTCAATTTATAACTTACAATATCTGTTGATATGCAAAGTGGTCAAATATAATAAAGCTATAAATGGAATTTGCAATAATAAAAGAATCTTGAAAAAAGTTGTATTGACAATTGCAATAACAAGACACTTTGCAAATTATGTTACATATGTGTATACAAAAATATCTATACAATTACAATTTTTTGTTCGGTGGTGAACTATCCAATGGTCATTCTTTGACAATTTAAGAAAACTTTACGATAAAAATATTGTATTGTGTGCAAAAATAAAATGACTTTATCGAGCTTACAAAATGTTTAACTAGCAATTGTATGACTGTCGAATTATCATGAACAAAATATTACATCCATTCGATAATTCCCTGCGTTTCAAATAATCGACGGCTTATCGTCACTTATAATAATACGGCTGGCTTTATGTGTACGATTTTGACTGAACGCGAATAACAGTTAAATTTTAATAAAACTACCTTGTTTGCGTAATCGAAAACCGATTAACGTATCCTGCAGCCGGAATCATTGAAACTGACTGTGAAACACGCTAAAGATTTGTTTTCATATTCAATGCAAATAATACAATAGATTTTAATGTTTTTCTTTGTGACCGCGTTACATAATTACCCCATAACTGGCCTTCCTCAATACTCCGCAAAAACAAAAGACGCGGCTCGGTGAAGCATCGAACAAGACATCTTTTTGAAGTATATGAATAACAAATGCATAGATAATGTACAAGTTATGTCATCGACTGAGAGTAAAATTTCGGGCACGCAAGGTATACGAATAAATCATGGCGACTTAATCAATCGTATTTTCGTTCTTCTACAGCTATAATCCTGTATCAAATGCCAATGTCAAAGTTTTTTCAATATGACGATCCATCGTGAATTTTGCTTGTCTCAACCCGATTCAAAATATTTCCGTACGCAATAAGAGGTTGAAAGGAGGTTGAAAAAAGGTTGAAATGAGGCTTAAAAGAGGTTGAAGAGGCTGAAATTTCAACCCCCTTTCAGCCTCAAAACTGCAGATAATTCAAAAACTGCAACTTCGAAGTTGAAAGGAGGTTGAAAGAAGGCTGAAGAGGTTGAAAATTTCGATTTGCGGTTTTAACGCAATTCAAGCCGTCTGCCAATTCGCGGTCGAAAAGGAGATATCTGTTTTCCAGGACTTTGTAGTCGAAACCATTAACGCACAAAGGAACACAAAGGTCAAACGCCAACAGTTTCACATACATAAAAGGGAGTTTATCTTGATACTTATAGTCTTACAAAGATGGTGGTCTACAAACGTGTAGCAGAGTCATAACGAGAAAGTGGAAATATCTTTATTGAAAAAGACGACCTTTAGAAATAGAACCTATTCTACTTGATAGTAGCTATGCGGTTTTTGACAGTAAAATGTCTGAGTTTGTTACAAATTATCATTTGTTAAAAGGCAGTTAATAGTTTCACACTCTTATTTGTATCCAGGTGGTTTTGCAAATATAAATATTTATACGTATTTTTCAACTGGGAATTTCAACTGAGTATTTTTCGTGAATTGAAAATAATATCTAATGGAACTGAAAATTACTCTCTCTGAAATACTATCAAAAGAAGACCAAAGCTAACAAAATAACACTTTTTCTTGGAAAAGGAATATATTTTTCTCTGCAATCCTTTTCAATCAACGTGAATTCTTTTGAGCCAAAAGTATCAATTTGGAAAGAAAAAGTATAAATTTTCCTTTTAAAATGGTGATATTTTAATGAAGTGTGTAACTCTTTTTGGAAAAAGAATCTTTTGAAATGAAAAAGATTTCTTTCAGGAAAATATTGAAATGGAAATCCGTTTTCATGGAAATGAATTTTTTTTTCACCAAAAAGATATTTTTAAGGGTGTTAGGAAATTTTGAAATGGTTGTTTAATGGTCGAGGTGTTGAAACCGAAATTCGTATATATCGTGCGATCGCAACGAGGAAAGGATTTGTAAGCCGAGCCTACCACTAGGGTTACAACTTCGCACTCGGTTGAAGGTTTTCATTGTCAATTCCGTCTAAGACACTTCTAAATTACCCCGCAGGGTCCAAGAAAGGTTTTTCGCACACGAGTTCAAACTGAAACTAACCTGGAAACGCCGCCCTCGTAATCCTTTTACTCGGAGACAGGTCGAGGTCTTCTTCTCTGTTGACCTGTAAATAATCTTAATTTCCAGTGTCCACCGAGAAACGGGTGACCGGAATTGCCTAGTCTGCACACGTTCGTGGAGCGTCACGACTGACGCTCCCTAAGGGAATTGACGGATTTTGTTGACAGAAGCCTGAAAGTCCGGGACTTCGGTTTGAAAGACTTCTGAAATTTGACGACGGATTTTCTGAACTCAAAAGGACAAGTCGTGCCCGAAAAAGAAAATCTTTAGAAAAGACTGGACATGTTGTTTTTTTAGTTTCTATGTATTATCGAAAATAGTGTTCCTTTTTTAGGAAAGACAAGGATTTTTCAAACTCGAAGCCTAAACATATAAAGCTTAAAGCCTAAAAGATTTTTTGGGTTTTGTTACACTTAAAAATGAAATTCAAAATACCTGTTCGGTTTGTAACTGTTATGTTTTATGGTTTAAAGTAATTTTTATTACAGGTCACAAAAAATGGATGCATAAAAAAATATGTTTTAGTGACATAAGTAGACAACCTACGATCTCTGATGAGTGAATTTTCGGTGTTTCTTTTAAATAATTAACTTTTCGCCCTAGTTACATAATTTGTTATAACAAAGATCATATTTCCTGATTGACGTATATGGTGGGTCGATATGCGAATATTTTTGCAAATTTAATGAATTATTCTGTATTAATAAGTTGCCCGAGTCTCAAACTTTAAGAGATCATTAATTTATTTCGTAATGGGATTTTAAAGTTGAAACACTCAAATACCCTCATTTACATTTATTGCACAATTAAAAGCATAACGTACTTCTATCAGTTTCACGTTGCTTTCTTTGTTTCTTTTTTTCTCCCTTTTATTCCGCTAAATAATGAACTAACTTTAAATGATTGCTTTGCAACTTGATCCGAAATTGTTGCAATGTTTGAACAACAAAACTACTTTTAATTGATAACAAAGTAATTTATTTGTTTTTGAGTTTCGATACACTCTTAAAACGATCGATTTATCATAATCGGAATATTCTTATCATAAGTGGATTTTCAACTGAAAATTTAGACAAAAATAAGTCCGGTTATTATGAGAATAAAATCTTCTAACTCTGAATTATCTTATAAATAGAATGTATATACTTCTGGTAATAGGATTATTATATTATGATTGTCAAGTTATTATTTTACCTAGATCGGTAAAATAATGATCAATATAAGCTTTTTAAAATATTTCCACTTATTATAAGAATAAATCAGACTGTGATCAAGAGATATCCTTATAT
>JABFOV010001946.1:0-22150 GCA_022817685.1 Aradophagus sp. ZL-2020 | reverse complement strand
CCTATAGAGAGAGCCCAGGCTGAGAAATTAATGGAAATGGAGGATAAAGTGAAGGTATTAAATGTTAAATTGAAACAGCTTCAGAATAAAATCACGAGCCAAGACTTCCAAGCAGAAAAAGCTAAAGAGAAAAAGGAGATTGTCTTAAACAAATTGCAAGAAGAGACCATTAAAAAGCAACTAACGGAAATGTGAGTAATTCATTTAAAAATTTTTATATAATCAAATGACATTTTAAAACACGTTGATTGAATAAAGTCAAAGAAATAATCTTATAGAACGTTATCTTTTGTTTTAGGAGCAAACAAATTGCTAGTATGATAACGCAGGCGAAGAACATGTCTGTCGAATTAGATATTTAAATAGGATGTATAAAAACAGAAAAAAATATATTTGTATCTACAATATATTATAATAAATGATTTGATTCACTTTTTAATACAATGATTTTAATTTTTATTTTTTCAGGAAATTTTAATTAATATAAACAAGTTTTTAAAAAATTACATTATTGACTCAAATTACTTGATATTATTAAAATCAAAATATTTGTTAAATTATGTTAAATTAGCAAAATTAAAATTTGTAAACTAAATTAACAAAACGTTTTATACTTTTAAAATTATGAAGTGACTTTTTCGAACGAAGGTAAAGAAGACATTACTTTTATCGGTTAATCGGTAAAAGTAGTTTCATTTAAAAAGTTGATTACGTAGGTTATATGAACAGTAGAATTGAAGTTTGTAAACAGCGTTGTTAGTCAGTCAATTTAAGACTTTTAAAAATGGATATTCTTGAATTGAAAGACATTAAACCAGTCGCTGACATTATTCATCCGTACACGGATAAAATAAAAAACGATAGTGTTCCATTAATAATTGACAATGGTATGTAAAAAAAATAATGTATAAAATATCAATTTGATATTCAACTACATATATAAGATAAACAACATTACAAAACCAATTTTCAATGTTATCTTACAAAATTCATTACAGGATCTTACAACTGTAGAGTTGGATGGGCAACTGATAAGGAACCACGACTAATATTTAAAAATTTAATTGCAAAGCCAAGGAAAGAGCGCAGCAAAAAGGATGGAGAAATTCAAGTAGGAAACGACATTTTAAATATAGAAGCTGTACGTTTTCAATTGAAAACTCAATTCGATCGCAATGTGGTCACTCACTTTGAAGCTCAAGAACAAATATTTGATTACACTTTTACTCACTTAGGAATTAATACTGAAGGATATATTAATCATCCAGTTGTTATAACTGAAGCCTTTTTAAATCCCAATTACTCCAGGAATTGTGAGTTTTCAAATTTGTAAAATAATATTTATTTCATTACTGTTATCTAACAATGTTTAATTTTTCAGTAATGGGAGAACTGCTTTTCGAATGTTATAACATTCCATCTGTAGCTTATGGAGTAGACAGCCTATTTTCTTACAGACATAACAATTATAACACAGATGGTTTGATTGTGAACATTGGTTACCACACAACTCATATTATACCAATTATTAATGGAAAAGCTGACAATGCCAACTCTAGAAGAATTAATGTGGGAGGCTACCATATAACATCTTATATGCACAGATTATTACAACTAAAATATCCTGTGCATGTTAATGCTATAACGCCAAGCAGAGCAGAGGTTAGTTATAATATTATTACTCATATTAAAATTTTGTGTAAACATATCATTCTTTAAAATATTTAAAAATAAATATAAATGATTCCATATAAATTATTTATAACCATCTTTATTACAGGAGTTAATTCATGACCATTCTATGATAGCTCTAAATTATCAAGAAGAAATTTCCAAATGGGCTGATCCAGATCATTATGATATGAATGTGCTGAGAGTACAATTACCTTATGTAGCTCCAGCAAGTACTCCTGGATTATCCATAGAACAACAGAAAGAAAGAAAACGGGAACTAGCTCGACGTTTAATGGAAATAAATGCTAGGAAGAGGGAGGAAAGGGTAATAAATATATATTCCATTTGTTAAATTTAAACCTTTGGTCCATCTATATTTGGGATCCATTATAATCATCTTTGTGTCTTTCTCAAATAAAAATCCTTGCCGTGATCTGTCCAACGAGTATTAATATTTTTAAATATACATATAAAATCATACAATATTATTTAATATATTACTTAACCAAAAAATTACTAAACAATAATACATTTATATTATATTATTATATCATATTAAATCATTATTAGCTAGCAGAGGACGAAGAACAACTGAATCAATTATTAGCAGTACAAGAACTATTGGAAGAAGGAGAAACAGATGAATTTGATAAAGCATTAAAGTCTTATTCATTGGCAAGTGAAGCAGAATTAATTAAAACAATCAATAACCTACAAGTAAAAATCGAAAGGACTAGACAAAAGATTGTTGCGGCTAATTCACAAGAAGAAAATATCGTATTAGAAGAACAAAAGCCAAAAGTAAAGTCTAGTTTGCAACCAAAAGACCAACAAGATTTTGATGAATGGATAACTAGTGTGCGTAAAAGAAGGTAATTTTTTATCAATTTTATGTGGTCGATTCAACAATTTTATGTGATTTCTATGTATGTGTAATTGCATATTTTTTGTAGACAAGAAATATTGGATAAGCGAATGGCAAAACGTCAACGACGACAAGATATGGCGAAACGTAGAACAGCAGCTGCTCAAGAAAGGATGAGAATTATAAGTCAACTTGCAAGAAAAGATAAGCGAGACGACGATTTTGGAATTAGAGATGAAGATTGGGACGTTTATAAAGTTATTAATAGAGTAAGTTTTCGTAATAATTAACACATACAAGGTGTCCCAGGCAAAAAAATATTTAAAGAAACGTTAATACATTTTTTTTTTTTTTGATCTAGTGTACTTTTCTTGAAATTTTCAGGTCGAATGGATGGTCTGGAACACCTTGTATACATATAAATATCATTTTTAGTTATTCAAATACTCATTTTAATATGATAATACAAAATTCTAGGAAGGAGGCGATTCTGATTCTGAATTAGAACAAGAAAAATTAATAGAATTAGAGGATGTTTTACGACACCATGATCCAGATTTTGATGGTGCTGGCTCAAGTGCTCCAATCATTCCTGGAGAAACTCATCAGTTGCATGTTGGAGTTGAGCGATTGCGAGCTCCTGAACTGTTGTTCCAACCATCCATGATTGGACTAGTTGAAGCTGGAATCGCTGAAACAATAGCATTTGTACTAAAATTATATACACCAGATGTACAATTACGATTGGTAAGTAACGTTTTCTTGACCGGTGGCTCTGCAGCATTTCCTGGACTATTGGATAGACTAAAGAGAGAGCTCCGAGAAATTAGACCTTTTGGATCTTCATTCCAAGTAAATATTGCTAAAAATACGAGTTTAGATGCTTGGTATGGTGCAAGAGATTTTGGAGCATCTCCAAACATAAAGGACTATTTAGTAACACGAAAGGAATATGAAGAAAAAGGTGGGGAATATTTCAAAGAACATTCGATGAGTAATATATTTTATAAATCACCGGATCCGTTGCCTACTTTGCAAATACCCATTATAGCTGATAACAATATTGTGGAAGAATCTGTTGCGGACATTGAAATAGAATAAATACATTTTTACAATGTTTAATAAGTTTAAAAAATTTCTGCAGAAAAAACAACTAAGAATGTCGCATGGCAGGTTCATGTTTTCAGTTAATTTTTAACTTTAGACATTTTTTTTATTAAAAGAAATAAAATAAATTTATTCTTGACTCTTTTTAAATAGAATAACTTCTAATTTATTTACAGTATTCATTAAATGATAAGTAAAAATTAGATGTCCTTATTAATAGGATGTTTTAAAAATAAAATATAATTAATATCTTGTATAAAAATATTGTATAATTATATACAAACGAAAAAAATGGAAATTTTAATATTTTATTTTTTATGTGACAAACAGTAGATATTTTTAACTACGTTTTGTCACAACAAAATCAAACGCCTGTGAGGATTATTTAATAATGAAAAACATTCTTTTCAAAATAACATGGAATTAAAGTATATTCGTTAAGTGCTGTTTGGTTAATTAGTGACATTTGATATTGTGAAAACAAAAAAAGTGTTCGTTTAGTAACTTAGAATTATGAAATAGGTAAAATATTTGAAGATAGTGAAATAAAATGAAGTTCAAAGTTGTCTATGGACTTTCTACTTTATTACATAAGTGTGTTTGTTTGTTCATGATAATACGAACAAACTACATTGTAGCTTGTTTGCCAATCACAATATATGTATACATTATATCATTTTTCATTCTTCGAATCATCCAGAGACAATTATACGTGTACCTAAGATACATGTTTTGCCTCAATTCTTGGAAATGATCGTACACCCGTTCAGTGACCTAATGATACACGAAAGTGATCCCTCACATTAACACCGACTTGGACTACAGCGACCTCAGTATAGTTCTCCGACTTAGGTTCACAGCTTAAACTAACATCACAATATAATATACTGAAAATATCAGAGGTCAACGCAAGACCCTTTTAACATCCAACAAATATTTCCTTTTACGTTCAGAACAAAGTGGAATCTCCTCTGTATAAACTGAAAAGATTCCACCCTGACAGCCTTCATTAGCTTTGAAAAACAAGAACAAAAAGTCATGAAACGAAGAAAGAAATTATACTTCTTTCAATTTAGATTCTTGGAAACGAGATCGAGAGAATCGTTTGATTTTTCTTGGTAATTACAAAATCTGACTCGTGTCTCGCTGCCAAGACCGCGGTTTCTTGCCAGACAATACACTCATTGACGCTCGTATCTTAGTTTACTTCACATCATTCAACGTAAAAGAAAACCATGCGATCACTGACGACAACCGTTTCTTCGCGGATAACAATATATCCTTTCGTTTCTTTATAATTGTTTATAATACATTTGTTAACATTTACTTAATGGAATCATTTCTTCTAATCGATACTTCAGCTTTGACAGTTGTATACAGTCGGAAAGTTTATCGTCACCAATCGCTCAAGTCCACACGACGACTTGAAATTAACATATCTGCTTTTAAATTCAAACATATCCTTATGTTTTCGATAAAACGAAACAAACACAGCTCTGCAAGGAATTTTACACGCGGCCCGGTCCAAGGCCACGCACTTGACGCGCTTGACTTAATACAATGAATCTTATAGTTTAAATAATATTCTTTACAATTATCACAGAGTGAGGTCGCTGCAGATCTACAAGTCCTGTACGTTATTGCATGGCATTTTCAAACACTCTTCACGCGGTTTCGTAGCTTTAGCGAGATCTTTTGGAAACCAAGGTACAGCAAATTAAATTCTTATTCCTAATCAAAATCTCATTTGAAGACCTCGATTGATCAGACTTAAGTTGTTCGACTTAATGCTCACGTGAGACTACACCTTGTCCTTTGATCTCGCTAAAATCTCGAACATACCTTACTGTAGTCATAAAATTGAGGTAGGAATCCAATTAAAAGTATAGGATTATCGGTTGAAAAGTGCTTTGAGTGGGGGGTTACTTTCGGCCATTGATAAGTCAAGTACAAATCAAAGTAACCATAGGGCTCATATTGTTCGTGATCATGATTTTTCAATGAACAATCATCGCGATGACAATTCATAATTATTACAACAATGGTCAATGTCTCGCGATGTTATTGGGCCAGCGTATGTATATACTTGGTGTTGGGCAGAGGGCAACACTATGTACATACTTGCCTTAATTGTACCATCGTTATGCAATATCATATGTATGCCTATGGCTTTTGTATCATGATTATCGTTTACACATAAAATAACCTACGTTTATACATGTAACATGTGTAATTATTATTAGGCATATGCAGTATGTACGTGAAAGGATGTGTTTAGTCAGGATATGTCGGTGAAAACTATTTATACGCTTCGATCATCGATTTCCATTGAACTTAAATCAATATCATCTTACTCCTCACAATTTGTTTTCAATCAATTTCTAATACAAAATCGGTCCTCCTACGCGACTTTTATATTCTTTGTTAAGTATGCGTTATCGCGTTATCTGCATAATCAACTACTCCATTATTATTTCAGTTACTTCGCTTTTCCCTTTACTTTACTGAATAGCACTATTACTTTTTTAATATTAATTTTAACATCATTTACTTGCTTGAATTCCATTCCAATGTACGTTTATACTTGGTTTAGAATACATCGCTGTCCAGTCGTTAAATGTGTCTTCTTATTCACCTTTATATACATTATTACAGGTTTTACAAAACTGAAACGCGACAGTGCCAACGAGATTAGACAATTTCTTTTGTTTTGCTTTGTTGAAGGAAGCCGATGCGGCTTACGCGAGTAATTGTACAAAAAAGAAGCCGTCTCGGTTTATTCTTGAATAAGATTTCTTCATCCACCGTTAACGAGCGATTCTCTCGCTTGGTACAAAAGTTTCGTGGATCTTCGCCTTGTAGTATCATCACGCGCTTGGAATTTCGTACCACTGTATGACAATTTTGGAAAAACCTATACATATGAACTAGATATATTACTTTTCTTGCTTTATTTATTTATTTATATAAGGTATATAAACTCTTTTTTCTATCATTTGTTCCTCTGTGTGTGCTTTTTTTATCTCTGCATTTAGTATCATCATTATTGTTGTATCATCATTTTCTTTTGACATTTTCATGACACTCGCTTACGTCATTCTCGATGGCACGCTTTTCACCTTACGATTCAAACCGATTCCTGACTTTGAACATTTGAAAAAATTATTAAAAAATAGGGAAATCAACAAAATTTATATACAAAGAGTCGCAGTTCGGTGGTTTGCGTACTTCTAATTGTTTCAATCATTCTAATAGTTTCATTGCCGTATGTTACAAATTGTTATATGTAACATCAAGTAATATGTAATATAATATCAAATAATATTTTAAATATGCTCTAATACAAAAATCTCTGACTGAAATAAAGATTACATTGTCTGCCTTAAGGTGACTGTTCAGATTTATTCTATTAACGAACCATGGCTTCCATTACTAAACGATTGTTTAGCAATTATTTAGTACGAAAAAAGCCAATCAGTAATAAAAGCCAAAAACCAAAGTTTCTGTGCAATCACCTTAATATCGCCAAATAACCAAGTAATGGTAAAAAAACATGTACAAAAGACAAGATTGTAACAGGAATCGTTTAATCTGGGAAAAATGTGACTAGCTTGATTAGATTTCTACATTATTATTTCACAGTACTTCTGCTTATTTTGTTTTACTTGGTACTATTTAGATATGTTCATGTCTACAGAGACCAATTCCAACTTAATTTCAATCAGGTCTGTTTATCATTTAAGATTTATTGTAATTCATTCACTTGGTATTTTTATTTTTATTTAAATCTTAATTTAACGTTTGAAACTCATCTAATCATACTGCACAGATTTTCCAAGTTATGTAAATCGTAAGCGTTTTCTATAACCCTCTTCCCAACGCAACGGGATTTTTTGCCTTTACATAATTTTTTCTGATTCTTTGTTTTTCAGTAACCTTATGCTATATACCTAGGTTTATGCGCAGGCCTCTAAGACTTACAGTAGCACAATAAAACCTCTATAAAAAATAAGAACTATTCTACTTAAACGTATTACAAAAATAAATGGCATCATACTCTGCTAAAGAAGCAAAATGGTACAGGCTCAATATCGAGCGACGCGAGCATTACAGTTTTCGAGTGATTTTTCCCACTTTTACATTACTGATAATAAACTCATCTCCGAGTTCTTGATCATTATTGTTCCTTTCGCACTTTGCATCCGCGTCGTCTTTTGCCTTGCTTCGTATCATGCGCTACCCAATTGATTACACTGTACATTTTTTTTATTATCTATTTTTTATTTTGTATCGCGTTTCATTAACTATGACTTTTCTTTCTTTTTCAATTTTTAGTTAATGAATTGCAACCTTTAGACACTTTTAATCCTGTGGAAACCAAAGCTTTCCAATCAGTGAAAAATAAAGAATAATAAAAATAGTTAATAAACGCGACTTTATATGTATTTCATATACGAATTTGCATGATTTAATATTGCTTTGAATTATAGTTTGATTTTAATCAATAGTGTATTAACTGTCGCGAAGTTGTTCTCCACAGGATCTTAATTACTGTTCACGATTAGCTTGTTAATTTTGCCCATATGCACCATAGAAAGCTATATATAAGTCTATTTGTTATAAATTGCTGTAAACCTAAGTTGCCAACAAATACTTGTTCGGCATTTTTCAAGCCTGTTATCTGTTTTTTCTTTCTTTCTTCTTTAACAAAAAAACAAGAAACCTTATTTAAAAAAAAAAACAACAAATAGTTTAATTTCTATCTACTTGCATCACCCCTTTGAAGGAACAGAAAAAAAAACATTCGACATTGTTTCAATATTGAAAAATCACTGACAATATTGACTTGATGTCGAATTGGTGTTCATGTTTCTTTAGAGTTGTTATAGATAGATGTAAATCACGAAAAGGAATAGTCAATGAGAGTAGCACATAATCAGTTAATTTAACCACTGTTCGTTAAGTGGAAAAACATTTCGTAGCCCCAGATCACGAATTGTTCATCTCTGGAATATATCTTTTACCTTAATATGAATGTGTTTCCATATTGTTGAATAAAAAAGAATGTCCATATAAATTTTCACAAATCATTTCTTAATCTATTATAAATTAAAAATACTTTAATAAAAAAAAAAATACATAATTACATATGGATTTAAATATATTTAATCCTATTGATTATCTAAAAAAAATGTCTCGATTGGGTTATTTTTATAAAGTTTTTTTTGCTATTCCATAGCTCTGCTAAAACAATTTTACATTAATTAGTAACTACATTGTTTCACTGTAATACGAATTATTCATAATTATTTGCAATCGCCACTAATTTACGCAAGGCTACGTCCTGCTGCCAACTTTTCATTATCTTTCATAGCACAACCAAAAACAAATTTCTTGTATGAACTGATTATTAGAATACAGATAACATTTAAACGTATTAAGTTCTTTATGAAGAAATAATAATAATAATAATAATAATAATAATAATAATAATAATAATAATAATAATAATAATAATAAAATAATTACAATCATATATAACATGACATATCCGCAAGAAATTTATTACAAAAATATTTGCTAGATTAACAGAAAAAGCTTTTTCGTCGAACAAACAGAGATAAATAAATATAATTAAGAAAATATAAATCTAATAATTTCTGAAAATATATACATCAACAAAAATAATCTAATCTCCTACATTACGTGGGAAGACGTTCAATAACAACTCATTTCACATTAATTAACTACTAACAAGCCCATTTCATTGCTCATCTTACGTGACGCAAAACTGACTGAAAATATTTTGGACTAGCAAAACTTTGACACCAAATCAGTAAATTAAAAACAAAAGCTTGAACAACGACGCGAATGCTGCTATTAGAGCTGGAATTGTCAAACGTCTTTTTTTATAGTGCTTTCAGTTCGTAACAAAATACAATTAAGAAACTAATAAACCAACGGTTGAGTGTATTTTGAATGCGGAAGACAATCGGCATAACACACTAGAAACTGCATTACATTGAATATTTTTTGTGAGTTTTATTCCTTGTAATATTATATTTACAATTGATAACATTTCGTCAATATATATTTTTAATTTATACTGACAATTTATTATTATTATTTATGATTAATTGCAACTGTTCATTTTATGCAATTACATTTGATGTTTATTAAATATTAAACATTTAAAATATTTAAATAATGCATTTAAAGTGAAAATAATTAAATATTTTGTATTTATTGAAATCTTATACTTTTAAAATTCATATTCTCCATTTCAAATATATATTTATTTCTTCATTCACTGTAATTCAATTTCAAGTGGTAGCAACTTTCTTTCATTTAGTGTAAACTAAATATTTATTATCAGTTAACTACAATATATGTATTTTCTTGCAACAAGTTTTTGCATTTTGTTTGCTTCTTTTTGAGGAATAGCTTTTGTCTTTTTACAATGATATTTTTTTGTTCAACTTTTCAAAAAATAATAGTAATAATAACAAGATTATAATTATTATATTATATAAAATTAATCTATTCCACACAAATCTCATAAAAGAATTACAAGTAAATTCATCCGACAATGCCTGTCACTGTTCATAACAAATTATTAAAAATCCGAGTGACAATTTCAGATATACTACACAGAAAGAAATGTCTATTGTTTTTACTATAATCGTTGTTAAAATTATTAAAGTTCATTATTTTTATCAAATTATTAAATATACAGTTGAAATTGTTTTGATTTTCAAATTATTTTCTCTGGATTCGCGTCGTCTTTAGTTAATTCATTAAATAATTGATTTTTTTATCAATACTTAAAGAAAATTCTTTTAGCTCTATTTATGATATGAGCAGATATTTGCAAAATAGCACTTTTTTAATATTCCAGAACATAGAAAACAATCCTTCAGTTCAGACATCAGTATATTTATTGATTATGTAAATATTAACATAATCATGATCATCATTTAGATTATATTTACAAGCTCTGAAAGCTAAGCAATTATTCTTAATTTGTTCATTTTAATAAAGAAAATAAAAAGTTACATATTCAAATTAAAAAAAAAACTGTATCCACTTTTGCTTAAACAAAGCTTTGCATACAAGAAAAAGTTATGTATTCATATTTATATTTATTTATATATATAATATATATTTATTTATATACATTCTATCACCCCGCGGAAGTTGGAGTATTTAGATTGCTTTCTCTATTTCTTTACTTCTTTGCGAATTACGCGGCATTCGAATGTATTTATTTGCAATACAAATTATATATAAACACTAAAATTTCTTATATATTGCGATAATTTGCCGTTAGCATGATTTCTTTCAATCAAGGAAATTTAGTAAGTCAACTTAATTACTTGGAGATGTTTAACGTTTCAAAAATTTCCGTATTTGTTTTTCTCTATAAAATCGCAACGTGCAAAAATGTAATCGGCTCAAATTTCACAATTTAAAAGACATTCTAATGTACATTTATGTTATGAGTAAATTTACATTTTCATGAATTTTAATTTTCTAGTCTTGCAAGCCTTCTATGATGCTTTTCTTCAGCATATCGATTCGTTTCTTTAATTTTCCTCCTTTTTTGTTCAATGTGCTCTTTTAAAAAGTATATTCATAAACTTTAGAAGATTGTTTCTTTTTCATTACTTCTATATGAAAAATACGTTTTTTTGTTTGTGTTTTCTTTTGTAGTTACTTCGTGTGCCGGTAATGATAAAAATGTCTAAGTGCGATTCAAAATTTATAGGCCAAGGTTGTATACCAAAAAATTCAAGTTATGATAATATTAAATTGATATTACTTAATTTTGGATTAACCATAAAAAAATTGTGCATCAGTTATACAGAATACCCAAAAATTACGACCTTTTAAATAAAAAATTTGAGAACGTAACAAATCTAATTGCAAACAAATATCACTTTTAAAATATTATCTCTTGACAAACAACGCCTAACACGGAGAGTAAAAATCTCTACACGAGAGGTTTTCTATGAATGATAATGTAAAGAGAAACTAATATTACAAGAATTTAAAGAACAAATGTTACGCGTCATAAAAATTTCGTTTATCACCTATCTTGCTAATTAACTATCGTAGTAGTAGGCTAATATAATATGTATAAACTACTTAGGATCTGCACGTTCATATGCACGGAGGCTTTAATCACAGCTTTGTAGTACAATATCTCCTTACAGCTGCACAATGACTAGCCAATACAAAGATCATTATTTTTAACTTTGTTTAAGATGTAACTTCAGATGTAATTTTCGACGAATTCAAAATTCTATTCCTAATTAATTGCTTTCCCTTCTCGTCCCAAAAATGTTAATTTTTTGTCCAATCATTTATATTGCAATACTTGTTTTCATCAAATTTTCACTGAATTTTTAATATTTTTCGCATTTCAATTTCAATGACTTGTTTATATAAATATTTTATTTTTAAGTGTTGTAAAAATGAATCGTGGTATTATTTTTGCAGTTACACTGCGTTTTACTACTCAAGTAATTTCGAGGGTTAAATATCAAGTCAATTAACGTGACTTTGATTAAAGTATTCATATTGCTTTAACATAATAGTGAAGTTTGATATACAACAATTATTATTTTAATACAATAATTTAACGATGTAATAGAGAAATTAAATCTGCATTTTAAATAAACTATATTTTAAAAAACATTTGACTCTCGTAAATCCCTATATTCACTTTGTATGTTTTTTCTTGTTACTTTTTCTTATTTACTATATATATCTACAGATATTCTATTTGTTACATCATAATTATGAAACGTGTAATATGTGAACATGAAATCAATTTAAAAAGCTTAACATTGCTGCAAGATCCCGAAATTTCAATATAAACAATGTAGGAATAAGTGAGAGTCAAATATATAAATGAGAATCAAATATATAAACATTGTAGCAAATAATTATGTTTAATATTGTTGAACATTTAATCGTCGAATAATGTTTTGACAATTTTGTCTTGTCAAGCGCTGTACAGGATTATTGTAACCGTGCTAATTTGAAGACTATATTTCACATGCCCTGTTTCATGGTTCCCCTATTTGACTAAAACTTTTACAGTGATTGAGTAAAAAAATATATTTAAAAATACAACAAAAGCAAAATATAAGTACTGTTACAAAAAGGCGAATTTAGATATTTTGTCTCTCTTCGTTTCTAATCCTTTCAGTTAATATTTGTTAGATAAATAACGAGAATTTGTTTATGTTCTCATCACAAGTCACTTTTGATAATTTACATCAAATTTATTTTTAATAACTACTAAATAAAATAAATTATTAATTTTTATAATTTTGCATGTAATAATTTCAAACGTGTATTCAAAATTAATGAAAGGATGAATATATAATCATAATTATATTATAATTATATTCCATTGCAATATGACTGTTTTTGAAAATTCCGAATAAAAAGTTGAAACTTTGTTTTGAATCTATAAAAAAGAAAAGAAAGAAATATAACATAAAATTTGTTAAGCCAAAGAGAAACCATGATTTATACGTTGTAATGACCCTAATGGCATAAGTTCTACATTAATCAGACAATTTGTCGAAAACATTATGAATTACTGATATCAGTGAAAACAAAACACAAACGCTATTTCATTTTTCTCGACAAATCAACTTAAAATATTACACAGGAATATTAAAACTTGTTAAAAAACGTCTCTCTGATACGATTAATCGACGACAAAAGTTATTGACAATTAAGGTAAACGTACCATGTACATAATTCGCAATTTCTTATCTATTAGTTTGGTGTTATTTTTCGATACGCTGATAGATTGATAAAACTGAAAATAATATATAAAAATGATGTATAAAGCGCGTTCATAATGTATTCGTTTTAAAATTGCAGTATGGACATAAGAATATAATATACAGTATATTTGATATATCTAACTCAAGGAATAACACTGTGATCCTTTTTTTTCTGTAATAACTAAGATTTTGAGACGACTATCGGGTACATTTACCTTGAACAGAAACAGAAATATCGCGAAAAATCAAAGACGAATGGTCATACAGTAAAAACATCTTAATGGGTATTATGAATAATATGAATATGTAGCTGTAATAATAGAGTTCTTGAAAGATTAATATACAAGTAATCGGGTGTCTACCAAACACACCCATAGAAACCATTGTTTGTTTGACCAAATTACTATGTTGTTCCTAAGCATTGTTTGTTTTCATTTTCATTTCTGTTATGACACATTTTTGTAATTGAAAATGGTAAAACCAATATTTTAAAACTTGTAGATAATAATTACTATCTATATCACAGATTCAAGTGACTAAACTTCTTTAAAAATATAATATAAATATTGTGATGCTCTCATACTAGTATACACTTTATACTATCAGATAGGATCAAAAAAGAAAAAAAATATCAAAGAAAATTGATGTTTGTGAGGGATATCAATATAAGTGTTTTGTCGGTGACAGTGTGTGTACGTGTGTTTATATTTGCCGATACAAATAGGAAGGCATAAAGACGAATTGGTTGATTTGGGACCAGCGTTCGAGTTCGAACTCGATGTAATATGCGGCATCAAAACTCGACATCGAAGAAATTTTATCTACAAGCCAAAGATAATGTTTTCTTTTTTTTTTTTTGGTTTCTACATATACGCACTAACGTTTAAAAATTGGTGTATTACAATGGATCATTATCCAGCACATCAATTGATCTGCAAGTAATTGATGATTTATTGTCTACGTTCAATTGGGATTTGCTTTAAGTATTCTGTCGGCGTTTTAGGGTCGAATCTTGATCGATAAGTTAATTCTTAAATCGATCGAATCATGAAACGTTCTTGTGCAAAGATTTAACAGTACATCTTTGCTCCTTGATTGAAAAGCAACATCAATCATAGCATTCACATGATACAGGAATAACAAATAATAAATAAATCTGCTCTAATGACAAAACATTTAAATAATAACAATTATTGAGTCATTTTTAAAAGGCTGACCCGGAATAAAAATATCCATTGTAATTGCCTCAAAAAACCCAAGCTTCTGCTAAGAAAAAAAAAATACACAAGCATTAATGATTTCTAAAAAAATTTACCTAACGTGCATACCACAGTTTTTCTAGATGAGATACCTGATTTCAAAGAAATTTGTCCCCAACAAAAACTTTCTCTCTTTCTACAAAAAACCGAGTTTGGTAAACAAGAAAAGACTTTGTCCAATCAATATTTTAAAGTTATTAATTTGTATTGAACAAAATCCTTTCAATTTTCGTATTTGCTTCGATCGAGCAGCATTTGGTACTGTTCAAGAATTTGCATTTGAAATGGGGCGGATCGACGCTAAGCAGAAACCATTGAAAACCAAGAGAATTATCTCATTTGTATTTTGTAAAACAATGTAAGCTAAATATTTTACTTTAAAACCACACAAGTTTAAATTCTTGTGTTAAAGGAACCAAAAAACTCTTTATAAGTTAAGAATCTGCAATTATTGCACAATTTAATCCAATAAAATTTATAAATAAATTTGATTATAAAACCGTATAATGAATTTTTATAGCAAAATAGTAGCAATGTTTTTTCTCATGATTAACTTATCTAATAATCATAATAAATACATATAAATCAAGCGTTGAAAAAGTTTACTGGTATTTCAATAGTTACTGCTTTTAGGGAATTTCTCGGCAATTAAATAATTATATATCGAGGGATTTCCACCGCGTTGGTGAAGCTCGAACGCCGGAGACACCATTCTTTTTTCTCTCGTTTTCTTACTTTTTTGCTTTCAACTTTTCAGTCGTCACGTTGAACGTACTCTGAATAAGAAAGCGTGTGATTGTTGGTATACTGAGCGTACAAGTATAGTGAGGGATGGAGCCCCGGCGGATGAGGAACGGCGCGCTGCTGCGTGGAGTCCGACGGTTTTAACGATGGATAAAGTTGCGAGCTCAGGCCGTCCCTGGAAAAGCTAGGACCAGCCTCATTTTGGTAGACACTCTGCGGTGTGGCGTGCACGTGCTGTGCGGGTGAGTTGAGAGTGAACGACGGCGACGTTGTCGCCCGTGGTTCTGTTTGCCGCTGCTGCTGTTCTTCGGCGTCGTCCTCGTCCGTGCACTAGTTAGTGGTCTGCGGATGAAGTAGCGGCAGCGGCAGCTGCAAGCTGTTCTGCTTTGTCAAACTCGCGATTTCGACAGCGATACCACCTTTTGCGGCTGCCAGACTATCCAGTGTCGATGGCCCTTCGCTGTAACGCAAGTCGCAGACTGGACTTTCGAAGCCGGCTCCTGGGGTACCGGCTCCGGTACTCTGGGGCGTCGCTGGATCATGGTTCACTGTACCTTGACTCATATCACGATGTACTCGATTCTACAAGTCAAAAAGACGTATACTTTAGATACAAGCCATAACCTTTAGATATAACCAATTGTGGTTGATTCTTATTTAAATTATAATATTTATGAATTAATACCAACTTTCTACAATGGTCATTATTTGTAGAAAGAAAAAAATATTTATATAAAAAGTTTTCTGATTTTAATTGTACATGAAATTTTTTGCTACAAACGGACATGGTTAAAGTAATTTTTGATCCGAATTTTACCTGAAAAAAATGGAAATCCTAATTATAAAACAGAAAAATTTACATATAATTAAAAATTGTAAAAGAAAATATTTATCTAATTATCAATTTAATTACATTAAAGATGTAATAATACTCTATCACAAACGATAATTTTGTTCAATATGAAAAAATCAATTGAATGAAAGTCAAGTGAGCTGCAATATTTGACAATCATTAAAATAATTAGTCTTTATCAATTCAGTGCAGTTGTTGAGCAAAGATATTAAATGAAAGCATAGAGCATCTAATAAAAAGATTACCTGGTGTCTTATGAGATAACTGTCCCTGACGAAAGTCCGGCCACAGATGTTGCACTCGTAGGTGGTGCTTGCGGTGTGCGTGCGAATGTGTATGGCAAATTGACTCTTAGATGTGAAGGTGAGAGAACAGCGTTCGCAGACCAATGGCTTCTCGGCAACGTGGCTCCAGCGGTGCGCCGTCACGTAGCTTTTGACCGCAAAACGTTTCTGACAGATATCACACGCGTATGGCCGCTCGCCGGTGTGCACGCGTTTATGCGTGTTCAGGCTGCTCTTCTGCGTGAAGCGCTTAAGACAGAGCTCACACTGAAAAGGCCGCTCGCCGGTGTGCGTGCGCATGTGAACCTCGAGGTATGGCTTGCGACAAAAACTGGCCTCACAAACCGTACAGTGGTAGGGTTTGTTGCCCGAGTGCAGCTTCATATGAACGTAGTATGACGACGCCGAAGAAAGGACCTTACCACAAACCTTACATGGTTGTGGCTTCGAGCGTGACCCCTCCTTTGCTGTCTGTTGACCCACCGACTGTCGATTAGGAGTCTCCTACGGCAATGTCAAACAATTAAATGATAAGTCGTTTATTTTGCATTGTTCTTTTTCTACCTCAAATTATCTTTGTTAATTTAATATTTTTAATTTATGTATATTGCTCAACGTTTTTATTCATAAATTCTAACTTATGAAAAAATTGAAGAAAGTAAAATTTCGTTTTTCACTTTTTTGCACAATTGTTGCTCAAAAATTGAAGAAAAGTGAAAATTAAATTCAAATATTCATTCAAATTTGACTTTATCCCTCTCAATTGATAATAATACGTTAGAAATTTTTTTCACATTGAAATTTCAAATTCCAAAATCAGAAGCATACTTTAAAAATGAAAAAGAATTTTTTTTTTTATGTGTTGTTACTTTAAAATAAATTTTTTTTATGTGTTTGCATGAAAATTAATCTAAAGGATAAGTTTCATTTTTATAATTTGAAAGAAGTATTTTCATGTGAAAATTATTTTTCAAAAGGCAATGATATGCCATACAAATTGACATATTCCAGCTATTTTTAATTCTTAAAGAAAAGAACTAGAACAGAATTTGTTTTTATCTGCAGATTTAAATCTACAATAAGCGTAATTTTTCTAAATAATAATAATAATAATAATAATAATAATAATAATAATAATAATCAATAATTTCATTGCTTCTCATTTAATAAAACACTTAACTTTATTAGAAACCAATAAATTAAATAATCATTCTCTAATTTCATTATCTACTATTAGCTAACAATTTATAAAATAATTAATAGCCTTTTGATTTCACTATTAAATTAATTTATGATTAACTGATTATTTAAAACCATTGAAGCAACAAAAGAAAAGTAAAATAAATATATATAAATGAAACAACAAAAATAAGATGAAAACAATAACCGCTGTTCAATATAAAATTAGATACGAGCTTCTCTTATGCTTTGTTATCAAGCGAATAAAAAAAGAAAATTAAAACAAATAAGCGTGTTGAAAGTCTTGGAAAAAGGCTTAAAAACCAACATCGATTCCAAGTTCGGCACCGACGGACACGTCGCTCTGCACCTGGACCTGTATAGTCTGCATGGGCTGCATCGTTTGCTGCTGTTCCTGCGGATGTTGCGGCTGGGGCGTCGGGGGCTGTTGCTGCTGATGCAGCTGCTGGTGTTGCGCCTCCTGCTGGGACAGCTCCTCGCGCTCGTCTGAGAGCGTGACGATCGAGTTGGAGCCATCGGAGCGGCTCGAGGTGACCGAGTAGAAGCCCATGGGCTCGGTCTTGATCTGCTGCTCGAACATGGACGTCATGACGTCGCCGGCGGGCTGCTGCTGGCTCGGCAGGGCCTGCTGGTTGGGCAGCAGAGTCAGGTTGCGCTTGACAAGCTGCTCATATCCCGCGTACCAATCCACCTGACGTAAACAAACGTTTGACGTTTCGCTTTGACAGGGCACGGTCGATCAGCTGATTGCATAATAGCGCAAAGCCACGGCTCCGCGCCGCGACGAGGTCGCGGCGTGGTCCGGACTCGCGGCCAATGACAGCTAGAGAGGGGAGCGGGGGTCGGGGGCGGGGGCGCGGGGGGGCGCGCTCTTTGGCGACGGCCTCGGCGAAAGCGCGAGCGAGCGAGGTCGCGCGAACGAGCGAGCGGGAGAGCGGGCGCGCGGCTAAACACCACTCGACTGACCTTTGCTGTTGTCGCGGTCCGGGCTCGTGGGGAAAGTCAGCTACGCCTCATCGAGCGTACGCCCGCGCCGAGACTTAGACCTTCACGGGCAAACCTCGGACATTTGTTTGCGTCAGTGTTTGTCTCAAACGCAAATTATAAGATGGCCGCTCCACTGGATCGGGCGCGCGAGCCCTCTACAGGGCATGTAGAAAAAGTACTGATTGACGATTACGATACGACGCTCTCTAATTGGCCGACGGGCATAGACGTGATCAGGCCTGATCGCCGCGCACTCCGCGAGCTGCGGAAAGCGCGCGCTCGTGCCAATGTCATCAATGTGACGCAGTGCTGGCAACCGGCAGATGATAAATAATCTGCCTCGCTGGGTACTGCTTTTGTCGTTTTCTTTCGCAGGTAAATATGCATCTGTCTTTCTTTTGCGCTTTCGTGGAGTTTAAAATTTACATGAATTATTATTAATTATTGTTTACTAGTATTGATTTTGAAATTATTATAACAACTTTTCACGTGTTGGTAATTTATAACCAATCTTTACACATTTTTATGTAATATTTTGTTTAATTGAACAACGTGTGAATATTGATACATTGAGGCCGTTTTGAGAACATTTTTTGTTCATGCGCATTGAAATAAGTGGTTCTTTTTTACGACAAAATCTTGTGTTTATTTTGTTGACCTTTAATTGAATGACCCTGAACAATACTCTTATTGGTGTGTTTAATAACCACGCAAGAGTATCAACTTTCGAGTGCTTTTCTTGCGTCAGTATTTGAATTGAATATCGACACTTGAGTTTCCCGCCATATAACTACGTCATTTCCGTTTCCGTTGCCACATTTCAAATTCAGTTTCCGGCATTTCTATTTTCGTGAAAAACAATTTCTTTTTTATAATTCTGTTTTGTGAATTTAGTATTAATAGTAGCAGTTTATTATTTAAGTTGCATAAATTTTACGAAAATGTGTTGTCTCACTTAACCTCTCTTGATATAAAGTAAGTCAGGCGAATCTGAACGAGAATTTTATTTTATTAATATAATAATTAATATAAAAGATGCATTTATGCTGATTGTATTATCTGACCTTTATTGTTTGACTCATGTTTATCATTGTTTTTGTTTTTTATTTACAATGTGATCGTCAATTGAAATGAAAGTTATTTGTTCAACCTTCATCTCATTTTCATTCTATCTCTGCAAAAAAAGGTAAAAAGACATTTCTATGGGCATCAGAATGATTCATTTCCGTAAGAACAGTTTTATCAAATAACTAATCTTTAAATTAATCTTTTCATTACAATGTTTTGTTTGTTTGTTTATTTTGAACTAGACAGACCTACCAAAATAAAAAATACAACCCGATGTTGCACGGCCCGATCTCAAGTCGCGATGGTCGCGACATCCGACTTTTCCGTGAGGTGTCGCGCAAAGTCAGATCTCAGTTTGGTTTTCGGGTAAAAAAAATACAGAAAAAAATGCAAAAATTAACAATTTGGCCCCACAGTGAAAATTGAGTCAAGTGGTTTGGCTGCAGCGCGGATATCTTTAGATACAAGTAAGTGTTTCATAATAGATTTTTCTAACCTATAATCACAATGACTACTAACAGTGTCTGGATGAAGTAAAATTTCATGAAAAATGTCAAGTAAAATAAGTCATGTGCCTAGAATTCAGCTGGTTAAAACATTGACATTGTCTTAAATGCATAACTCTTCAATTTCATGACTACGAGTTTGTGATCGTTTTTAATATCATCACAAACTCTTCTGTCATCACTAAGAAAAGTAATAAAAGAAAAACCATTGTTACAACCTGGTAATAATAAAAACTTGAAGCTCAATAGCCAATTTCTTTGAATCTTCATTTAAATTTTCAGTGTTGTAGATTTCACACTTTGTGCCACGCGAACTGCCATGTTCCGGCCATTATCGTCATCGTTTTCAGCAAGACTTATATTCTTAGATCATGCTGAAAAGTGTCATAACACGGTAGCATTATGCAAACGAGCTTGTCAATCGTGGCGCTTATTTTGGAAATGACGTAAATAACGTCGTCGTCGGCGCGCTGCCAACAAATCGCCCCTTTCATTGTTTTTCAAAGGCACAAAATTCGCACCTGATCGGCAGTTAAACGCCGCTTTAAATACAATGCAAACGTTTCCAATTGCTGTACATAATGGCCCAACACGATGTCTCATCATTTGCCAGGAGTCGTTGCGAGTTGTCACATGTCAAATTAAGTCTTGCGACTGACTGAGACCGCGAAGCTGCAAAAAATGAATACATGGCAAATGAAAAATTTGGAGTTGGATTGCATATGAATCGCCGACATTGTGCGGTTTTTATCCTCCTTCTTAACTCAACCTCTATTGATTACTCTACCGCACTACTGGCCTACTTTTATAGCTCCTGCTTTGCAACCTACTTGTTCTGTGGCTCCCTTCGCTTTTCTATGGACGCGCACGTAGGGAACTCGGAGCGCGCCACAGTGGGCCTCAAATGCAGGCTTTGTTAGATACAATAACAATCAAACATTTTTTTCTAGCTTAGTATCAACATTCTTTAGTCTTCCGATTATTGAAACTGCTTCTATTTATTAGTTTTCAGAATTCATGACTGACTTATATGACTTTTGCTCTAATTTAATAAATAAAAATGTTTCCATATTGTAAAATAATTATCATATTTTAAAAGAATTTAGAAAATAGATATTTATGTTTCTTATACATCAAGTGTACATTTCATCAAATGGAATTACTGCTTGATAACAGTCGCATTAACTTCAAGTACATACATATAATTCCTTGTCACCCCATACAATGATGTGATTGAATAATTAATGAAGTAGCGTGACTCAGTAGAAAGTCAGACAGGGATTCTAAAGTGATTGTGAATGCGTTGCAGTCAAACACGTGGCAACCGCATGAGCATTTAATCTTGGGATTTATGACAAATTTTTTTTCACTAGAGCTTCTGAACTTGACATTTAATTATTGATATGTTCAAATTTATATTTCAACAATATATGAAATTTAATAAAATGAATTTTATAAATGAAATATCGTATATTAAAAATGAAAATTGTTACCGATGAATGTAACATCATAATGATAAAAAACGTATAAATAATACAACAAAATTAATAACATTAAAACAATTTAATATAACAAATGCATATAAATATATAAATAATAAATTTGGAATGTAGAACTTGTACTTTGATTTGTATTTCATCTCGCTCGTTGAAACAACAGTGGTGGTTCAAAATATAACTAAAAAGTGTTATTTTTTTGTACTTGCAACAAAAAATATCATTCACGCATGGAGAGAACATAGTTTTCCAATCAAAACCTTGAATTAACTTGCCATTATTTGATAACTCTTGGGAG
>JABFOV010001945.1:0-22158 GCA_022817685.1 Aradophagus sp. ZL-2020 | reverse complement strand
CGTATGGATAATCTAAAAGGGTTTAATTAGTTAAATTTTGTTCATGTTATAATAGTTTTATGTTAAGAACAAATAATTTGTTTATAAATAAGTAGTATCAAATGGAGTATAATAATGATATAAACATATTATAGAGTTATGACATTGTTGAATATAATAGGTTTTGAATTGATGAGCTTCATGTAATCTACTATATTATGTAAAACAATTTGTCACAATTCAGCCAAGAAACTTTCAAAATAGCTATTTTTTTCTATAAATAATGACAATATTATTCAGAAGATTTTACATTAACGTTCTTTATGAAAAAACTTTAACATAAAAAAATTGTGAATTAAATTAAATTAAATTAAATTAAATTTAAAATAATAAACAAAATGTGTAAACAAAAATATTTATTACACTATTTGCTTGTAACACATATAACAATTTTAAAAGTGTGTCTACGAAATCACGAAGAAAGAAAAAGAAATAATATTAGGATGAGTGTAAATTGATCTATTTTTACTCCAAGTTTAAAATGCCCAAGTCATTTATGATTCATATCAGTTACATAATGATTACTTCAAAGAAGGTGTTATTTGATAACATTTAATTGCGTTTTTCATTCATATCAAACCAAATTAACATTATCCATGAATATTAATATTTATTCATTAACTTTCTGTCAATTCTATTATTTATTTCTTGCTTCTTACTCGAATTTATAAACTCTCTTAAACTATTCAGTAATTTAATAACGTGAGAAAAGTTACAAAAAATCATCATGTACAAATATTTATAAACAAATTTATTTACACTAAATAAAAACGACGCGGGATATTGAACTAAAAAACAATAATAGATCTGAAGTACCTATTGGAAACCAGTCCTTGCAAAGTTCACGAACTTCCTCAAGGTCCTCTGGACAGAGGAATCGAAGGCGTACTTCCGCCAGGATGCAAAGTGGTACAGTAACCGATGACTTGTCTTTTGAAGGGTGAAATTCGTCATAGCTCGTGCACTCGTAATCCTTGGATTCACTCTCGAATTTGTCTAACTGGAGATCTAAGCCCAGCAAATATCGGTTTACCGACAGTGACATCCTATCGTAGTTGGCATCCTCGTCGATCATCGAACGAATTGCTTTATGTCGATGACATCTCTTCCTGACACACCTCCTCGGGCGTGTTGTTCAACGTTAACTTTCCTCTGTTTTCATCAGCCCTCAACAAAACAATCCAAATAATTTGACGATTATGCGATTGCGATGTACGCCGCACTTCACTCTACTGATTTTACTGAATGAAGTTAGTCGACAAATAGGATGACAATTGAGACATTTCACTGCTATGTTCGAACACCTCGAGCAAGCTGCTCTAATTCGGTGTAAAATAACAAACTCGTGCAAACTGATTCTACAAACCAGTTTAAATACAAGAGTGAAAAGTTTCAAATGAAGGTGAGACTCTGCTTTCTGCTTTCTTTGGAATAAGATTGCAAACTATTTTGCAATCTTATACTATTCAGAAAATGTGCGACAGAAGTTGTGGAAATACTTATATAATAGTAAGTAACTGTGAGATAAACGTTTACGTAATTTTTATAAAATGTATAACAGTTCATAAAAAAAGAAAAAAAAATTATGTGATATTTGAATGACCCGCCGATGTAGTCTTCTATATCGAAGGGCGGTTGCTTTGCAGCTAATTTCATGGTAAACTGTCTTGTGATTATTTCTAGTTGTTCTCTTTATATTCTTACAATTCAAACGCTACAAAACACGTGTCTCAAGTGATAGAAAATCATGCCTGCCATTGTAAATAATAATAAAGTGAATTATGCAGGAGGTGATTTATTGAAACATCGTTTAGTATTGTCGATTTTGTCAAAAAAGCACCTAGAAGTAATAAATATCAGGAGTACAAGTGCCGAATTCGGACTAACAGGTAATTAATTTGAGTATGTGAAATATCATTTGAATTTGACAGATTAATTATTCAAAAATCATTTCTTTTCTATGAGTTATATATAATACAATTTCTTGACTACGTATTATTTAATGATATACTGCAATAAAAATGTATTGGTCAAGTGTGTATTTTCCAGCTTACCTTACAAGCGTAGGTCAGAAAAACCTCAACTCCCGCCTTTGACAAAATTGACACGTCACAAGACAAGTTGAAAAGATCCACTTTTTTTCAGATTCCTGTGTAGTAAATTTTTTCTTGTTTTGTGTTTTAAAATTTAAACTTATGGCTTTTTTTAGGGTTAAAACATAATCTTAATTTGTAAAACATTTTAGATTATTTACAAACGCAGGTCACCAATCTTTAAATGTATATTTACGCAATTCATATTTATACATTTACATTTTTATTTTCAGATTTTACTGATTCAACATGAAATCCGATTGTAAATAAAACATTATAATTGTTAATGTATAATGATTTTTTTGTTTATATTAAAGCACAACTTCTTTGCAGAATATGAAATCAATTTATTGGAACTTCTTGAAAAAATCACAATTGGATCAAGAAGTAAAATTGATAAAAAAGGCATAAAGCTGTATTACCAACCTGGATTTCTCGAAGGAGGCAAGGTGGTCCATGATTGTCATCCCAGTCGGGGCATTGGTTATTATTTGGAGGCATTAATGATACTAGCTCCATTTTGTAAAACCAAACTTCATGCTAGACTGAGGGGAGTAACAAATACTGCAACAGGTATTTGCTATTGTATTTTATAACTTGTAATCTTGTATTCATATAATTTATAAATATAAAAATTGTGTTTAATTAATAAAAATGAGTTATTAATTTCATTTTTAGACCCAAGCGTTGACAGAATGTCAGCTACTGGATTACCAATTATGAGAAGATTTTTAGGGTGCAATAATGTAGAGATAAAAATTAATAGAAGAGGTGCTCCTCCTTTTGACGATGGTGAAATTATTTTCAAATGTTGTACTGTATCACAATTGAAAGCTGTTCAGGTATAATGAAGTAATTTTTGTACCTTTATTTCTTAATTTTTTTCTATAATTCTAACTTGATTTTGTTTTTTATTTTGATAATTTGTACTGCTTTTTTATTAGCTTTAACGTTTTACAGAATTGATTTTAAACGTTCATGAAATAAACATTCAATGAATATTTTATCTTAGTTAACAGAAATTGGTTATATTGGAGAAATAAAAGGAACAGCACTGAGTATAAAAGTTTCGCCACTAGTTTCAAATCGCATGGTAAAAGCTGCAACAAAATTTCTGCAACGGTATACACCCCATTTGTTTATTGATTCAAGTTTTGCCAAAGCTCGTGCACATGGTAAACATATTGTTGAAATATTTATAATTTATGAATTAAGTAGGGCACCATCTTAAATAATGTTTGCTTACATGTAGATTTCTGGTTGAATTTCAGGATATGGCATATGTTTAACTGCTAAAACATCTACTGGCGTAGTTTACTGTGGAGAAGAGTGTACGCCTGTATTGGGAACGAACTTTATAGCTACACACCGTCCAGAAAATCTTGGTAAATTTGCTGCAGCAAAACTGATGCAAGAATATTATAGGTAATAACATTATATTACAGAATTAATGAATATTTACAGTTGCATGAAAGTCATAATTTATGTAACTGAAGAATGAAGTATTATGAAAGAAAAAGAAATTCTTACCCTACTCCTAACAATTACTCTTACCAATTTCAAAATTTGAAAGTTATTGTGGTGTAAAGAACAAATTAATGTATTTTTATTCTAACTTTTTTTTACTTTTTTATTTTTTTATTTTTTATTTTAAAATTAGAACATTTTTGTTCTAAAATTATGTTATATGTCAATTAGTTTAGAATTTAAATTATAATAATTGCTTTTTTATGTATTATAAAAATTTAATTAATGTTTTTTGCTTTAGGAAAGGATGTATTGACAACTTTTTCCAACAAATGACTGCAATTTTCATGGCTTTAAGTGGACAAAGTAGCAGAATCGTCTTTGGGACATTAAATGACGACACGTTAGTATATTAGTTTTTGAAAATAATATTTGAAAAAACAAAAATAATTAACTGATTAATGCATTATGCGCACATATTTCTAAATTACTTCAATGTTATTGTTACAGAATTCAGTTTTTCAATGATATTCAAAACTTTTTTGGTGTTATGTTTGACTTGGACAATATAGATAATGAGGAAGGAAGTCGGAGAGAGCACATAGCAAGATTATCATGCACAGGAATGGGATATATTAACTTAAGTCACAGAGAATAAGACTGATTTTTTACTTTTGTATTAAAATATATTATTTCGCAGTAAATCACTTTAATTTAAATTCTTAATTTAAAGATCCTTGTTTTTGAATTTATAATAAATCGTAAATATTTAAAAAATTAATAATAAACTAAGAAATTTTTTTTCGAAATTACATAAAAAATGGAAACCTAAGAAATTGAATAAATTTGGGAACCTAATATGAAAAGAAAATTATAGTTTTTATAATGAATTATTCTGAATTCTACATATTATAACAAAATTTTTAAAACTTGAAATAATAAACTTTGAACAGTAACCAGTAATAATCAAGAGCAGTGATCAATATCTTCCACAAAGTTAATTTTCATTCACTTCTGTTCGAATATCTAGAGACATTTATCGTTTGAACGTAAAGTAACTAGATTCAAGCCGTCATTACTGCGCTTTAATATCCGGCCACGTTAAGTGTTTATTTTCAGAGGACATCGGTTTCTCATTTAATTATTATTTTTGACTTAAACAATCAAAATAAATTTTTCAATGCGTCTGGCGTATCATTGAGAACACAGTCATGAGTTGCTGGCAAACTTATTTAAGCATTAGCTTATTTATTTATTCATTTATATACGTTGGCAGCGTAGAATTACAATTTGAGCTGTCAGAAAACTCCAAAGAATGTTTTTATCAGTACATTGATAAAAATGTTACGTCCACGCTCGAGTTTCAGGTAATGTTATTTTTATTTTTCTTCTTCTCAAATTGAAGTTTCTTTCAAATTGTTTTTTAATAATTTGTTTTCTAACCTCTAAATTACAGTGCTTCTAACTTATGAATATCTCGACATAAGGATGTCAGACTATGCATGTCAGCATGTTCGATAGCTTGATTTATTTACATTAATCATTAAATACTATTTCCCAAAATTGGAACGTTTCAAGAGAACAATCAAATTAAGGACTATTCATAAAATGATTAATTAAAAATCAATTTCTAATCTATTGCAGGTAATCACTGGTGGACAATATGATGTGGATGTAACACTGGAGTCACCAACCGGTGAAGTGATATACAGACAGGTGAAGTCTCAATTCGATTCCCACACATTTGTTCCTGCCATATCAGGAACTTATAAGGCATGTTTCAGTAATGAATTTTCAACGATATCTCACAAAATTGTCTATATGGATTTCCAAGTAGGAGGAGAAGCTCCTTTACCAGGAGTTGGAGATCATGTTACTGTAATGACTCAGGTAATTATGTTTTAATTAAAAATTCGTCATTACCTTTACTTTTGACAAAATTAAAAAATATTAGTCTAAAATGTATGTTATAAAACAGGTAATTTTGTATTAAATTAGTGATTCTCAATCTAATCACTAATCAATTTTTAATTCTTATTTATTATTAAAAAAAAAAAAAAAAAAAACAGCCAACAAATGAAAGGACTTAGGACAAATATAAGAAACATGTAGTAAAATTATTTGTTGAATATTACAGATGGAAATGTACGCGCAAGAAATTCACAAACACCTGAGTACAGTTTTAGACTATCAAACTCATCACAGATTAAGGGAAGCACAAGGCCGCAAGCGGGCGGAGGAGTTGAACGAGCGTGTCCTGTGGTGGTCCATCGTGGAGACATTGACAATCATAATTTCCAGTATAATTCAAGTCTATGTCCTGAAAGAATTCTTCACAGAGAGGAAGCCTCTTAACATGACTCGACGTAGCAAAATGATGTATACATCTTTACACTAATTTTGCGACGTAATTTGCGATAGATTATCACCATGATAATTGGCATTGTCAACAAATTTGCATTCACGTCTATTTAACAACTTCTTGCACAGAACTGTATGGCATTGTTTCAATAATTTTTGTGACATTTTTGCAACGTTGTAACAATGTTTCAATAATGCCACATGTGTAATTTAGGTATGCTAAAATTTTTTTATATTTTGTAAGACTGTACCAATGTTACAGTTCTTTGGGGATTGAAACATACATTCAGTATCAGTGTTTATATTTTACATATACTGCGCAGTCAAAATTATTCTTCATAATTACAACATAGTTAATTAATTCATATTTTGATTGTGTTATTTCATCTTATAATTTATATATATATATATTTTTTTCATATCGTTCATTGAAAGAATTGTGTAATTAAACGTCATTATATAAACAAGACAAAAAACAGGAAATAGATAAGTTAAATGTATTGCTGTGTTGACTTTTGTTGTACATAATTGTATATCTCGTTATTTGATTTTTCAACATAATAAAATATTCATAATCAACGTTTTTATTGAATATATTGCGCATTTATTAATTACCATATATTTACTACTAATAATGGAAAAAATATTAATTTAACAATTTTATTTTTGCAAAATAAAAGTGAAGGCAATGAGAAAATATTAAATTCCTTTTTTGCATTTTTTAATTTCGAACATTAATTTGCTCTGGGGGTTTCGAAATAACAACAATAAAATGGTTAAATAATTGTATTTTTAATACGTGCATTGATATTTTAGGTAATAGTATTTTTCTTTCTTTTTTAGAGACTTTGAAAGACAATGTTATATGTCTCGAAGATTGAATGAAATATCAATTTTCATATTATTTGAAACATTGTTATATTTTGAAACATCGCATTTCAATTAACCGTATTTTTAATATTAACAATTATTATATTAAAAATTATTGGATTTTATACAATCGTTTTCTGAAGCACTAATTTAACTTGTGCATTGTTTCACATATGAAAATCAATACTCAACGTTCATACACACATTTAATACAAAATAAATGTACAGTTCTTCTTACAAATTCAACATTCATTTTTTGTATGTCTTTTTTCTGTCTTGTAAACCACTGTAATATACATTTTTCAGTCGCTTACCAGCCATAGAGAGCTTTTGTTCTAATAAATAATTAAATTAACAAACTCGGTAAGGAAACGTTTCTGACGGAATTCGCTAACTTTCAAACGAAAAAACGAAAAAAGAAAATATAAAATTGTTTATCGTTTTAAATAAAAATATAAATATAAAATTGTTCACCTTTTGAATAAAAAATAATGTTCCATTTATTGGAATATTTAAATTCTTTCTGCATTGTTTGATTAATAATTATACAGCTGGAGTTTAAAAGTTTGCGAACTTTGTAACAAATCCTTTTCTTTTTGGTTGAAAGCGTAATCTCACTGTATTATAATGGAGGGAGCAATTCTTTCCATAAAATCGTTACAGAATAGAAGAGCATCAAATTTTACACAGGTATCCAATTAGGCATTTTCAAATAACAGATAACACTTTTGAAGCAGATTGTATTCTTGCTGTTTCAGTGGTCAAACTATCATTATGAACGGTTAAACCTAAGAGGAGACCAAGTTAATATTATACAATATATCTTTGTGACTTTACTAGTTCCACATCTTTGGCTCGCGGAATCATGACTGACCATGCATTACATAAATTAGGACGTTTCATCACTTGTACATGTCGATACATATATAAATAGATATAACACTTTGTATTATACGTTTATTTGTTCCATCGACTTATATTTTTTTCTTATTTTTGATACAACGCTTAACTATTTCTTCGTTCATCAAAATCCTCGTTAAAATTATTTTCTTTTCCAATTTAATTAATTTTTAGAAACACAAAAGAATGATCACAAAAATAAAAAAAGAAAATTCTGATATTTCATAATAAAGTGTGATTTTTAATAATCTAACGCGTTGTACATTTCGCAAATGTAATACAAATCGCAGAGCAAATATAAAATTTGATAAAATTTCTGAATTCCGATTTATCGGTTTGACCTCCACCGCACAGTGCACATCAAAATTTTCGCTCCCTTGAACATTTGCTCGCGTTTCTCTAGCCTGTATATTTGAATATTATCGCTGTGGCGGTTTATCATATTTATGAAAAATTGCCAAGTTACGGAGCTATAAGTATGAAAAAGTATATTTACAGATGTTTCATCTTAAAATATGAATATCGCGCCATAATAAAATGCAAATAAAAAAGTGCTGTCACTTATAAAACGATCGAAGTCGAGTGTTTGAGATTCAAGTCGTTAAATTATACAACTTGGAAGTATCGATGATATTGACGCCACGCGGAACAATTACGTTGTTCTTGTTTTAATGAACACATTTTGAGTGGACAGATAACTTAGAAAAGTGAAAACAATTTCTTTCACTTCGGAACTTTGTACAATTTTAAACACTTAGCTGTTGAACAACATTTAAAAGCAACATTCTCACGGATTCCCATTGGGATGTACAGAAATTGGCTTTTGGAGTTTTGTGTGCAAGAACTTTGCAACTCTCTTTTTTCGTTTTTTTTTTTTTTTCTTTTTTTAAATTAAATTCAAACTGCAATTTCACTTCTGAAACATCAAAATTAGGTTCTGAATTTTATGCTTTATGTTTGAAAATGGAAAATAAGGGAAAACTGAATTTTTAATTGCTTTAATCACAGTTTGAATTCATCACAAAAAAATATTACACGTTTTCTGAAAAATGGAGTTTTGACAGTTTAACAATTAGAATCGGAAGTATTTATCGTTAAAAGTGACGATGAAAAAGTTAGTTGAACGAGATGTCTCTGTTATTATGTTAAATTAATACTTAAGCACATGTGCGTTAAAACGACTAAAAATGATTTCGACTAACGTGTCTTATATTGCGCGTTCGAAAGCTAAATCTTGCTGGATTAACGATACGAGCGTGGAAAGCAAATAAAAATGTGTGGCTTTCGCTGTATCACTTTTGGAACGTAAAACTTAATGTTTTCCGAATTGGACGGATAGATAGGGGATGCATTAATTTAATGGATACATTCGCAACTGCGGTAAAAGCAAAATGTAATACTGGATGGTTAGGTAAAAGTAGACAATAAAATATCCTTTGCTGTAAGTTTTGGCGACAAAAAAGAGGAAAACAAACATTTTATAAGCTTTCGGTACGTTTTACGCGTTTTGTGTCGATGTTCGAGCTTTTTATTAGAGTTTTTTAATTTAGTATCCTTATCTCATTATATTCGTACATTGTTGTGACGATTTTATGCAACGTAGCCCATTATTATTGTTCCCATTTTTGTGAAAAACTAAAATACACAATTCAAATAATTAGATTTCAACGCTGTATTATAAAACTGTGTGACTTTTTACACGCTCAAAAATAATAATGTTGAAACAACAAGTTCTTTGGCTTTATTTTGATTATCGACCGAAACTTGAGCTGATTTTAACAACCTTGTAGTCAAATTTACAAAATAAGTTTATAATGTATATAGTTAATCAACATTATTGTAAATACGATAAAATGGCGTGTAAAATTAATAATCGATTTTATTTGTTTTACATCTTTAGTTGTTTCAACTAAGTTTTCAACCGCACCAACTATTTTTAAAATACCAGTTATTTTAAAAATAATCAAATAAAATAATTTATTTTATAAAATGTTTGTTGATTCAACAAAATACTTTTGCGCGCGTACGCTTTGCATATTTAATCTTATTGATTATGTATGTAGACATATAAAAACAGAAAACAAGTTTTGAGAAACTGCGTGGAATATTGAACGTTGCAGTAACTCATTGGAAAGTATTTGAATGTCGGTGAAAAATTGTTTGCATAGCAAAAGCTTTTGTTGTTCAACTTTTAAATACTGCACATAAATGAAAAGTAAGCGAAAAAAGAGAGGGAAAAAAAGAAGATAAAGACGAATCGAGGAAAATCAGGACGGCGATTTGTTACAATAAACTTTACGAATGAATTAGTAATAAATAACAAAGTGGATTCTTAATGCATAAGAAATAAATATAAGTGTAGAAAAAAGGAGAGAGTGGAATTAAATGTAATGAAATGCAACAGGCAAACTTTTTCGACGCGCTTACAATGAACGCTAGCGAAGTTTTCCGGGTGTTCATTTTGCCTTTATTTTGTTGCTGTTGTGCTAAGCATTCGTCACTGTACATTTATATTTTTCTTTGTGTTAAGCAAGAGATGTTTAATGGCAGTGATATGCAAAATTCAATAAAATAATCATATGGTTCGATTTACAAAATTACAAAATTAAACAAAATTTTTTTGTTGGCTCCATTCCAATTATCGGTAGACTAAAAAAAAACTTTTTACATGAATTTTATTTCTACGAATACGCAAGTATGATGATTTTTCATTACATTTATATTACGTTTTATAGTACATATGATTAAAATTATTGAAAAAACAAGAGTCCCCAAAGTGAGTCGACAAACTATCACAAACATTTAATGCAGCTTATATGGATGTTATCTTTTTAAAAGACAAATGTTTTAAAATAATCCTACAAAGTATATTTATTAAAATGCTGCGCATAAAATGTTTTACACAGTGAAGCGATTATATACTAAAAAACCAGATGGAAATATAATTGCGTATTTATATCATAGAAACAAAATGTAATTAACAAGAAAAACATTGAAAAAAAAGAGAGATGAAAGTTAACTGAATATGAGCCAATAATGAACTGAAAATTCCGCACCCATATGCATAACTTTGCAACTGAGTAAACTATGTATCGATGTTTTTTCTTTTTTTATCAGTTGAAATATGCCATAAGTAACTGATTGACTAGCATCGTACATCACTCTCATTGGTTTTCTCTATTAAATCCAAGCAAACCCAAGTCTTATTATTTTGTTCACCTCATGCTTTCATCCCAGATGAATTGAGATAAAAAAAAAGAAAATAATAATAACGTGATTAAAAAAAATGAAAAAAAAAAAAAAAATTGATTACAGATGATCTTTTGGAAGCGTTTGATTCATGATAAAAGCAAGGTGAACTTGATTTAGACAGTTTCAAAGAATAACCTATAGAAACAAATTATACCATAAATAATGGACATTGTTTAAAAAAAGAAAAAAAAAAACAAACAAACAAAGGGACGCTCTTAACATTGACTACTAACAGTTAACTAGCGAATAAATAATAACAATCGTCGCAATATAAATAATATTAACTAGTATATGAGGACAGTAGAAAATAATAACTATTTCGTAGGCGCTCGAAGAATATACAAAAAGCAACGTATGTACAGACGACGTGATTTTAGGATGCATAGACAAAAATATCGTAACCTCCTGTCTTTCGTTACATCGTGTCTTTTACTGTACATGTTATTTACAATGCATTACATACAAATGCCAAGTGTTTTCGCACATCGACAAAGACGAAGTAGGAACGTCAGATTAGTTGGTCGATTCGCTCATCGTATCCCAAGTATGTACAAAGCAGTTACAGAATATTTATTTATTTACTAGAATTTTTCTTCACTAACAGACCTTCCTTACTACAATCAAATTCTAATTTCTCCAATTAATCTGACGAGGGATTGTCCAAAAGTTGTGGCCAATAGTTTGCTTACACCTTTAGATCGAATTCCAACTCAATGTGAATTTTCATCTTACTTTAAATTGAACACAGATTTTTACTTTATAATAAGATTATTAATTTATTACTTTACATCGAGAAAGACAATATTGTCAAATATACATCGCTTTATCAAAATATCTTAAAAACGTTGATACTTGAATCTTTTAATAGAAAATTTCTATAAATTATACAGTATGAAAGTAAATTACGACATTTTGACGATTGCAACAATATCAAATTGTTACTTGATTAAAAATCAAGGCAAAAAAGGCAAGCACTTCTATGCTATTTGCAGAAGCTAAGAAACTTTAAACTTTACACAATGCTAGTATTTCATTAAAGAGGTTTTACTTTCTATTAAAAAGATACAAACAACAACAGTCTTAAATACATTTCAATAAAGCGTTTTAGTTTTCATAAAACTATGTCCCCCAGTCTACAGTTAGACAATAAAAAAATGTTGACATTTCTACATAATCGGTATTTCATCACATTGGCCCTTCGTCCTTGTCGCAATGCCGCCACGTAACGGACAAAAGTTGGCGCTCCAAAAGCGCCTAAATGCCAGACATTGGATATCAGCTACCTTAAACTAATCCACTTAACAAAGCGTCAAACAGAGAATCGTCTTACGAACTAAGACACGGGGTGTTGGATTGAAATGAAGCGAAGCAGCCGTCTCAAATAAAGACACCCGATGGACTCGCGATGACGTCCAACACCTTAGTCAAAGTTGTCGGTGAGCTCACTCTAAAAAATACTGTTCACAAACCACACCTTGAAAATAGATGCCATTAACGGTCAACAGATGCCACTCGAGACAAAAACAAATCATTTCGCTTCCAATGGATTCCATTCACCTGAAAAGGGTATTACTTGCGTTGGCAATAAACCGTATCCCGATCAGATCCCCTTGCCCGGAATGGAATACAGTAGACTCTAAACAACAGTAAATCTACTTGCTGACAGTGGGTGGCTTTTGCCGGAAACGGATACCATTTGATTGAGGGCAAAGGAATCGACTTGCCGTAAGTATGTTTGTTCTCATGACGAATGGTTACTTTTAAGAGTGAGACTTGGGTCTGCTGTCCGAGTTTTGAACCGGGACAGTTGTGGAGCAGCTTCTGACAGCGTTTTGCCTACATCTCGAGGAATCGTCTCGCGTCATCTCGGAAGACTAATCGTATATCGGATCCAGCCTGCAGTCCGCGATCCCAACCCTTTTGTTATCTCTTTGGTACGTTTACTGGTGGTGCTGTCGTGAGCCGTTGAAGGTTTAAGTTTCGCGTTACGTGGCCCGGTTGATCGCCTGGCCGAAGGCGAATTTCACCTCGTGTCAGGGATAGTCCGGGTGCATGAGGTTGTACATCACCGCGAAGATGGTGCAAGCCGCGTAGACCCCGAGCGCTACCCACCAGAGTAGTTGCTCGTGCAGTCGTTGCTCGAAGTTCTTGAGCACGAGGAGGCCTATTGTGAGGCCTGCCAGGGCCCCGGTGAGGTGCGCCACGTATGATACTGGCGGGCCCATCTGCTCGGCCGCGTACCTGTCGTAGATTGCGAAGCCTACGTCAGCGCTTGCTGTAACACAAAGTGTTTAAACGTGTCATTCAAATTGAAAAGCACTACTGAAGAAACTTTTATTAATTTATTGATTTATTTTATCCATCGTTTAATAATCTGAATTTTTTGTACTTAAAAAAAAAGATAGTTCTCTATTTTTCCACCAAATTTTCTATTAACGAGTTTGTTAAAAATATTTCTTTGCGCATTATAAAAGTTTTTTGTGTAAATAACAGAAACAATTTACAGAAAATAATTTTCGTTTGACGATAACAAAAGGTTTTGTTACAAATGAATCAATTTTGTACATAGCCGTTTTTTTTGAAGTGTATTTTCTCGAGGTAATTGATATTTCGCTTTGTTTTAATCAAATGCCACGTTTTATAGATGAAAATCCGAAACAATGAAATATTTTAAATATTTCAGTGTTGTAGATGTATGACGTAAATTATTATGGGAAATTAGAATACATTCAGAATATTACATTTGAAACTGTGACGTGCATTTTCACGAAAATCGCCAATCCCGGGAAATATGATATGATTAAATGTTTGTGTTCATTTTTGATGTATGAAAAAAAGAGGCATGAATATGCAAGTTTAATAAAAATGTATGTTTGACAAAAGATGATTCAATTTAATCACCTCACCACGGATGATAAAAATGTTTTTGACAGTCATAAAAAATTGGTAAAGTAAATTGTTTCTTTCAGGTAGAAATAATTATTTTAATAAGAAATTAATGCCATCTTTATAGAAGTGTATCCTACATAATTGATAAATATTCAGAAAATTAATTAATCATCGAACCGAGTTAATTGAACATTTTCATGTTGAAAGACGATCTTAATTACTTTCCCGGATAAGTGGTTTAAATGTAAATGAGCTTTCGTAATGAAATTTTAATTGACTCTGTGTAAAAAGGAAGGAAGGAAAATTTAAATACTTTCGTTTACACATAATTTAAACAGTCTTCAATTACTTAATATGATGGAATTTCGGTGACGAAAAGCGAAGAAAGAATGTCGGCTAATGGATGAAAAAAAGTTAAAACTAAAGCGGTATTTTCGAGACAAAGCGTTTGTAATTTATTGGACGACAATCAAGCCCGAAATCTCGACTAATATATGACAATACAATGAAGACAGTTCGAAATGCACGTTGAGAAATGTGTTTTAAATCAAAGATATTGGATTTAATAGAACATCTATATCTTTATTTTAACAAGTAAAAGAAGGTATAATTAATATAACAAATTTATAAGAGTTTCAAAACAAAATAAAGTTTCAAGTTTATTTTTTAACAAGCAATGATACTATGAAAAATTGATTCAGTAACCATACTAACATATTTTTTCAGATATCATCAAACATTTACAGGTAACTGTTTATGACGTTCATGAATCTCAAAGAAGTTTTTCAATGAAAAGAAATTTTGATAAAACTCGGTATAGAGATAATAATAATTTGACACGACCAATATTGTCAGTATTCTATTTCTAGTAGTATTCTAATTTTATTTTATTAAATTGTCTTGGTAGCACTTATTATTAATGTTGACACCTTGTCAAATGTTTCAAGAGATCAATTTTTATGTTGACGTGCAGGCATTTTATGTTGCTATTATACTCACAAAAATGATATATACTGGCTTAAGAGAAAATTTTTCGGCTGAAGTAATAATTTGTCACGATATTTCGTCGAGAAAAAGTTTTCTTGGACCAAGAAATTAAAATATCTTGAAATTAATTTATCTTGACCGAAGAAATCAAACAAGTTCACCGAAGAAAAATTGCGTTTAAAACGAAGTTCAATTTACTCCAACGACATTTATTACACAAATTATAATATACTTTTTTGTCTCAACTTTTGTAGTAAAGTTGCAGGGCACGTGCGACGTCTGGAGTTATCGAATGCAATCGACCTGGACCAAAAAACGTGATGTTGACTTTATCAAATAAATGTCCAATTAAAAGGACCGCACGTATTGCGATATAACTTGTGCTCGATAAATCATTCGAAATGCTACATTCGCGTTTCGCCTCCCAACTTTGAACAATCTTACTTTTATAACAATCTTTTACGGTTGAAAAACAACGTATACGCCCTTTCATGCTCACTCTTTGCGACTTCGTTGTTTTTAACTTTGGCATTTAGTGTTTCATTTGGCATTTAGTGATAAGGGACGAGCACAAAAAAAGAAAAAAAAAACTTTTAAAAGCTACTGAAACTACTATGTTATTAAATGGGTGCGTTAAAAAGTCAGATGATAAAATTGTTCACATTGCTTCCATGCCAATTGTGTTGAAAGGAATTAATTACACCAAATAATTGAACATAAGATTGATAAAAGGTAATCATTAATCTAAAAGTTTTATTTGCATCATTTCATGGGCTCAAAACCGTGATACATTTTAAAACAAAACGTTATCAATGTGTATTATTTAAAAATGTCTATAAAAGATTTAGCCATCGCCAAGTCTTTAAATTGACTTTAAAAAATGTTACGTGTTTCCAACATCCTTTTTATAAACAAATCACTTGAAACTTATCAGAAAGCGTCCAAGTTCAACGTGCCTCTATCAGCATTCAGTACCTCTACTCCATTTTTTCGTAACTTTCAAGTGAAACAAATTACATTACAAACGTACACTCGTGGAAATAAAGTTTCAAGTCGCAAATAAAAAGTTTCCGCGCTCGAAATGCGATTTGTAACTGACGATTGCCATTTTTCCACGACGAATTGCTCGACGGCGCATTAATTGCCTATTTTATAAACAAAACGGTGGCCGTAAAAAGGAAGCTGGCGCCGTTGCCGGGCAAACGAAACGACGTTAACGGCGATAACGGTCGGAATGAAAAGCACACGAGCTTCGGCGAAAGTGTCGGGCGCAGTTTCCAGTTTCTCCCGGCCTTATCTCTCACGGTCCGAGGGACCGCGCGTGGTCGTCGTGTTGCGCGACGAAAGGCAGTCCGGGGGCCGGGGGGCGAGGCGAAAAATGGCTGACAATTTGCATAGCGAAATTGCCGAGGCTATGTCGCGGCCGTTATAGATGAATAGGCCGATACGTCGTGGATTGTGGCAGCTCTTGTAAACTCGCCGACTCGGTGTAACTCTTGGTCGCGTACACGCGCAACAACAAGACCGGCCGCGAGATAACGCGCCGAGGCCTTCGCTAAATACGACCAGTCCGCCTCGTCATCCCGGAGATACATCCCACCCCACCCCGGGGAATAATCCATATTAATTGCGAAAATTCCGACGGCGAATTTACATTTTCGCGATACATCGAATTTCGAACGTCATTCAATTTTACGGTCAAGCGATTTTCGGCGACAGAACATCTCGAAGACGATTGGCCTGGGCGGCTTTTCACCATTCGAGCTGGAATAATTAAGAGGGCGTTGTTGAGTTATGCAGTTCAAAGCGATAGAAATTGTGTATTGTGATTGAAACGTGTACTAAATATTTTATTTTTGTATAATTAGTAATTTTGTTTATGGAGTACATTTTTTCAATTTTGAAATCGAAATTCGATATACATTTTTCTCAGTGTAGATTTAATAGTTAAAAGAAATGTATTATTTGAAATTCCAATAAACAACTCTTCTCTCCAACGGCACAATTTTTTAAAAAAATGAACCGACGGACTCTTGCAAAATGTGTTTATTAAAGTATTGTTCCATCGGGAATGCACTCTGAATTTTTTTGTTATTTTATGAATAGAGGAAATAATTCTTTTTTTTTTTTTTACGTCGGACAACGAAAGTGGGATTTAATTAAATTGTTTCTTGACCAAATGAAGACGGATTTTACAGTCTAAAATGAAATTGTTGAAACGCAGTTGTAGCGAGGAAGTTCGCATTTAATCAAACTTTTACTACACTCTTGAAAATATAAATTTCGTGACAGAAATTAACAATCTTGTTTCGTCTATTTTTTGGTGAAAAAAGTATTTGCATTTTAATTGAGTTCGCAAAAAGTCCGGCAACATATAAACAATCGCATGCAAATTTTAAGTTAAATTTGCGAATTGTTTCTGCTGAATGCAGTGTAAAAAATCTTCGGCGTATTGTGTTGAAATTGGAAGTGTAAAATATAATAAAACAATTCAGCGCTAAAGTTACACTATTCAAATTGCGCAATTGTGCATCACCACTACAGACAATTTTATTCAGAGATATGGAATACAATTATTCATTTTGTTAATTTCCAGGTAAATGGATTATACGTTTCTTATTTCGATTTCAAATCAAACATACCATGATGATGATGATCGACAGCAAATTATTCAATCAAAAGTCTGTCGAATAAGATTGCCACATTTCAACGCAATATCGCGAGATTTACGTTTCAAAGTTGTATATAATAACGAGTCAACACTTCATTCATTCCACTTTATATAAAGTTATACAGTCCTGCTCGCCATAAACATTCAGCGCGATTCGATGGACTTTTACTCAGTCTCTAATTTCATCGGACATCATTTTTTTCGCCTTTTCATCCTCGTTACTGTTTCCTTTTCATTTCGACTTTTTCTCTTGTTTAATTATCCTCGCAAAACAATCGCCGTTTCGTCACCCGCGATTCACTATTCTTATCTCCGTTCTGCTTTGATAATTGCGACGGCATTGTCCCGTTTCGCTGGACCGCGTGAAACGATTGGTCCGATCCTTAAACCCGCCGCCGTCTTATTTACGCTTCGACGTTTCGCGATTTCACCGCCGTCCTTCGTCGCCGGTTTGCCGTTTTGACAATTCACGAAAGCGCATTGACAGTAAAACGCTATTTCCGCGCCAGATTTCTGATTAAGCGCAGTCGGACTTCACTCCCGAGGCTACGATTTTAATCCTCCTTTCGAGCTACGGAGTTTAATTTTGTCTCATTTTTCGGGAGACGAAATACTAAGATAATAGTCAGCGTTATTAAGATGCACTGAGAAAAGAAACAACTTTTTCTCAGAAAAATAATATCTTTTTCTTTGCGATTCTTTACATTCGACGTGAATCCTTTTGAAGCAACAATATTATTTGAAAAGAAAAGGAATAAACTTTCTTTTAAAATAGCGATATTTGCAACATTTTTTCCAAGGAACCTTTGAAACGAAAAAAAATTCTTTTGAGAAAATATTGAAGTGGAAATCCCTTAAAATCAAAATGGAAAGTTTCGGGTTGAAAGGATATTTTTACACGAGTAATGATGAACAATTTTTTTAATTCAATTAGAACCGTTCGTTTGATTCGAATTCAAATTCACTTTCAACCGTCCACTCGATTCAAATCAAAATTAGCAGGCGCATTAAATGTCCACATGCACGCATCGACCCACGACAAAACTATATTTCGGAGCAATAAAAATTTTGTTACAGGCAGTACCTCGGTTCGTATAACTAACGACGCGGATTAACCCTTCCTTCGCTTCCGTTTCTTTCTTTCTGCCCGGGACTTTTTGCCCGTTTCATCAGCGAAATGTTAAATGTTTAACGACGTTAACAAAGTTCCGGACAAAGACGATCAATAAATCCCCTTCAAGTTCATCCGACGTAACGCCATTAGGCGGACGACATTTCGATCGACAATTGCGATTCTTCTCGCACTATCTCGAATTTTATGCATAGATAACGTCTGACAAGCTTTTTGTTACCGCCGGCCAAAAAACGCGGCTATTCACTTGATATATTGTCACGCGAAAAACGAGCCGATAATCTTTATGAATAGTTGAAATTTATCTTCGACTGAAACTAATATAATGGGAGAGGAATAAAATACGAAGGCGGTCGGCGAAATCGTGGCGCGCCGAGGGGCGGGGGGGGAGAAGGATCGGCCGAAAAGTCGCGCGGGCTTGCGGCGAATCAAGGTCGACGAAGGGCAAAACACGTGGGACAGAATAAAATCTATGCGTTCGGCTGCCTTGCGTGCTTCCAGCGGCTTCGTTTATCGGACTATATAAATTATCTCGGAATTTTATATCTGCATACAAATGTACGGCGTGTGTTGCAGGTTCATCGCCAAGAGTGGGAGAAACGACGTTTTTCAAATCAGTCAATTTATATACATGGTTGGAAAATTGACAATAATGTAGGTTAACAGTGACGGAAATAATGTTGATCAATTTTTAATACAGTTATGTAAAATTATGTAAAAAATGTTTCGACTGTTTCAAGTCGGAAACGTTTTTTTTTCATTTTAGACTTGAAAAGTGTCCCAAAACGAGACACCTGTTTCACTGTGTACCAAAGTTGAATACAAAAAATGTTATCTTTCGCTCGAATGAACTCATTATTGATAAAAGTTAATTAAAGTATTTATAGTTTAATTAAAATATACCCAATTGAACATATTTTATAACTGCATCAAGTTAAGCTTAATGAGTATAATTACAAATGAATGAAATTAGCTTTCTCATATCAATTATAAATATCTTTGTAATTAATTATTTATTATTTAATTATTTTAATGCAGAAAAATTATACAAAAATTTTGTCCCTTGAATAATTAATCGAACAAGCTCGATTTAATTTAAGAATCTAAATTAATGCTTCCTTCAATGGAAAATAAATTAAACGACCGTCTGACGAAAGATTATTTCGTCGGGCCGAAACAGGTAATCTTGGATCTCAATTAATACAAAACCCTGCGAGCGTATCACTGAACTCCACAGTTTTTCATTCCACAATTGACGAATATTTAAGGAAAAGCACGGATAACGAGAAAATGAAGTCACCACTCGAATAAACAACCGGGCTCGGCTATTTTATGGCTTTATTTACGTCTTCACGGACGGCACGAGACCGAGATAAAATCGGCTCTGTTTAGGTTCCCGCTCGGAATTTGATTAGAGATCTTTGACTACCTTTTTCCCTGTGGCTCGTGGCTCGCCGACCGGCCGGCGTTGACGAGAAATTAATACGCGGCGATACGGCGCTGAAAGCACCGGGTTATCCGTGTTGCTCGCGCGGGCGGAAATGACGAAATCGGGAGGGAAGAAGGGTTAGAAGGCAGGAAGCGGAAAAAAGCCAGACCACTTTTCGGCATCTTTTTCCGCTCGGGCGTTTGTCGCATTTGTCCGCGGGATCTCATTTGTCTTGTTCTTTGTCCGCTCTCAAGATCCTATCTTTTTTCCATTACAGGCCGGACACCGACGCCCGGGCACACTCGCGTTGCATTTCATCAAATTTATGGCACGTCACTGCGCCCTCGGACCCTTCTGCGCCCGAACTCGCACAATCTTTCGAAAAATCACATTTTCTTCGAACGAAGGACAATCAAAATCGCTCGACTTTTTCATCGACTATTTTATCATTTCATTTCCTTTTCCATCGCCCGCGACGATTCTTCTAAACAGCGGTGGTTCGTTTTTCGCGAACCTTCCATTGCACTCAAATTTTCCTTTTTCGGTTATTTGAATCAATTGTTCAAGAAATGACATTTTCAACGCAAGGTTTAATTAAAACTGCAGCGCGTTTTATTTTTAAATGCTGGATGATGTTCACAATTTCCTAGTCGTCGCAAAATACATACTTTGATGAAATGGAATTTAATATGAATTACTGGATGTTGCCTGTAATTTTGTTAGCTTGATAATAAAATTTTCTTTATTTTCAGACAATGCTCTTTGTAGTTATATCTGCAGATACGATGAACCGTGTCTACCTTACCGACACGTACTATTTGATAGCAAAATGAAAATTTTTTCTCGTATAAACAAATAACAAATCAAACGTTATATAGTAGACATTGTCTTCATTGTATGAAAAAAGAAAAGTTTTTTGAAATTTAACCCTTTACTGGGACGTATAAAGACACATTATAGTTTTTTACTCTTCGAAAGAAAATTAATTGAAGTAATTTTAAAAATAAAAATTATTAAATGAAAAATTTGCGAATATAGACAAACGCTGTTGATAATTCATTGCCAAGACTTAGGATCGACTTACAAGTACGGATTTTCATCGTTAATTGCTCGATTGTCATGATGTCTGTTAATTTATGAATGCCGATTGAACGGAATGAGGTATTCGGTTGCATGGATTGAAATTGAAATAACGTTGCTTACCGATAATGAATATTCCAGCGAGGCGAATTATACCGAACTCCATGTTGTTGTAGTTAAGGAGAACATTGGCAAGATGAGCCGCAAGAAGCGCATAAACCCCGCCACTTGCTCCGACAAGGTAAACATCCGTGTCGAACACCGAAGTTCCCAAGGATCCTAAAAGTGCAAAGTTAAATCATCAACATATTTGCTATCGACATCGACTAAGACATAACTCTGCTTCGTGTAAAAGATCTCGAAAAGTCTTTGCTCGTTGGGTTTAATGACTGAGTCAGTATACTTTTCCTCGTACTTGAAAGAAACAAATATTACAAATGTCACAGCAATATTATTTAATATTTTTGATTAATACATAAAAAACAAAAACATACAGACACTTTATTATTAACGCAATAATTTATCAATGCAGCAAAGACAATGCGAAAGATAATTATATCCATAAGAGTTGAAAGAATATTTTAAAATTTTGGTCGCCAATTGAAATAGTATATAAACCACACGAGAAAGAACTTCAATACATACATATAATATGAATTCGAACTTGGACAAAGTATTGCGAAAAAAACTGTCATATGTCCTCTGTTATTTGGAAAAAAAAAATTTCGATGTTGAAGTTTTATCGACTACTTCTCCCTGTTTTTATTATTTCGTCAAATATATAATACATTTGTCACAATTTTTCATAAATAAAATTCGAGTAACAATTGTTCTAAGCCCGTATGGAACTTTTTTTATGCTACACAAGTCATGCAAAAATCATTCTTCAATTTCTTTTAAATTGTAGGCGCACGAAAAACCTCACAGCTAACCTTTCACTCTCAGTGGCCGATCGCAGTGCGTAAAAAATGGCAAATGAGTGGAAATT
>JABFOV010001944.1:0-22164 GCA_022817685.1 Aradophagus sp. ZL-2020 | reverse complement strand
TGAAAAGAACATAACCTCAATTTTCACAGTCAAGACTGTACAGTCGTAGACTGTGATTTTTTACAGTCGAAGACTGTTTACCAAACAGTTCAGACTGTCTACATAACAGTCTATTTTTCTCAGTGTAACCATGATTTTTTTTAAAAAAATAAGTAGTTAAAAAATCGGCACCACGGTAATCAAATAGTAAAAAAAAAAGTTAAAAATTTTGACATAATTTTTTTTTGGTTCCGCTATAATGGTTCCGCTAGCTTGGTGTAGCCCTCCTTTTCCCCTCAGAGAGTGTGCAAACAACGTTTCAGAGCATTCGGTCAAGTGGAGACTGACATTGGCAAAATACATTTAGGCCATACATTTAAGAAACGCGGCATTTAAAATGCCGCGTTTAATTTAAGACTAATCTTCTATTGCTAAAGATCCGTGAAATGATTGTCTCAATAATTGGTTTATTTTCTCAGCAAAATACACTAAATTGAAATAAATTAAAAAAGGGTACATTAAAAATACTTAAACTTCGTAACTTCAAGCTTTAACAATCATCTCAACATCCTTGCTCTTCATTTTAAATCACCCCGTCGCTCGCGAAAACTCCGATGCAACAAAAATACTTACTTCGGCGAAAGCTTCACGCAATGATTTTTCCCATTTCAAGTTCGAGGTAAATTTGGCGCGCGTGGGGCAAGCTGAGCCCGCGAGTCGACCAATAAGGTGAACCCGTTTCACCGTCTCGGTCGCGCTTCCTCAATGTTTACACAACAGAGTTCCTGCGCGCATATTTGTGAAATTTTCTTATCTATCCATTTCTATAGTTTATTCGAGCGAAGCCGCGCCGGCGAAGCCCAAAGTGCGCCAGAATTCACAATAGGGCAACGACGTCCAAGCGGCTGCATAGCACGGATGGCGTAAAACTGCGAAGCGAGACCGGCATCGTAATTTACTCTTTATGGCTGGACTTTGCTAAATCCCTTTCAGACCTTGCACGTACATCCGCAAGCATATGCCCACACAAAAGTACTTTTGTACATGCACACATTACATGTATATACATGCTCGTACGCAAAGAAACACTTGCACGTTTTAAGAACTCTATATGTACATGTACAAATCTGTGCATGTATGAATTTCCGACGTGAGTAAATGTACTTACACTTGCGCAAAAGCAGGCCACACACATCATCACGCCGCTCGAGGATTTCATCCCTGTTTCATCACCGATGCCCCGCTCCCTGCCCGACCGCGGCTTATCGCCACCTCCCGAGCAATCACGCACACACTAACAAAGCGGCTTCGAACAGGCGCCTATTTTCTGAATACGGAAAAAAGCATCTTCGAATCAGTCGCTCCGACAGAAAAACGGGGGATCAACTTTGACGACTTTACACTTCCGCGTGTAGTCGGCTCGTTAAGAACTGGATCGCTGGTCTTTATTAGGAAACTGATTTGGTATTAATGAGGTAACTTTTAATTTGACGATAAGTCGAAGGAAATACTCGCGCAATAAATTTTCCGTTCGACGGCCGGAATGGTTGATGCTCATGGTGTAACTTATGTTTGATGTAACGGTTTCTCCGTTTTATTACCAGAAATCAGATGCGAAAGTTTTTCCAGAAACTTGTTAATGGCGCGTTTTTACGGCACGGCGGCGGAAAATGAAATCCGTTTGACGTGATGTAAAACGACGGATGCAAAGAGAATTGTGTTAATTAAGGAATTCGAATGAGACGTCTATTCCCGGGTCACATGCTCTTTATGAATATCGAATTGTAATCCGCGTAGACGGGGGATGACTCGATCTTGTCTTAGTCTTAAGATGAAACAGTTGGGGTATCTTCGTTTCGGCTTATCTAAATTCTGACGAGATTTTCGGGCTAATGTTTTGTATCGATATAATTTAAAGAAATTAGTTTTTCGTTTGAAAACGGTACTAAGTTTGTGTATAACCTGGAGGCTTTCTGTAATAAAATCTGATAGAGGGTTTTGTTAGTTTTGAATAAGATTTCTTTATTTATTATCTATAATTTTGCCGTTTTTGTTTTTTCGTTCTACATTTTCTGCCTCGATTGAGTGGTTTTTGCTTTTAATAAGGAAACCAATCAATTTATTACAATTCGATTGCAGTGACAGATGGTTTCGACGTGCTCGTTGTCATTAGTAACGGGTTAAAAAGTGAACACCGCGATTGTAATTAATCGTGGAGGAAATGAACAAGGTTAGTTTAGCGGCTTGATAGATTGACAGCACTACCAGATCCTGGACGGACTGATAATTAACATCTGGGAGAAATCCAAGATTAGCATTGTCATTGATGTCCTCTTGAGAGTATCTATAAACACCTAATAATAAATTACGCTGTTAATCAATAATAACGTATAACTGAAAAGTCAGTTTAAATTTTTTGGCGCTAATTACAAGACAATATTGAAAATTCATGTTTCATAGAATAATTATCAAAAAACATATCTTTCCTCTAAACAAAAATTTCGCTCGATTAAAATGTTAAATCTTTACTTCTGGTAGGGAATGTTTATTTCGCTAAAATTTTTAACCTTAACCTATGTTTTAATTTCAAAATTACAAAATATACAAGATAATGGATTTTTTGTAAAGTTGATAATTAATTCAACCTTATTATAAAAGAAAACAGAAAAACATGAATGTGAAAAAAACGTAAGTTTAATTCCAAAGAACCCCCTTCATGTGACAGTCGTAAATGTCTGAATCCGGAGGCCGACTGGGTTATCGCATGTGCCTTTAAATTATTCAAAAAATAATTCACGATAACTGTGCGGTCGTTACTTTTTCTTACCTCCGGTTGATAACGTTTAAAAATATGTTTACTCGCGGGATCAAGGGCAAAGAATATAACACTGAGGCAAAATGCAATAAAACCTCTGGTTTTGATATACATATTTGAATAGCAGTTTGGAAATATTTATTATCCATTAGTACAACACCAGAATACAAAAATATTGAATCTATTTTATACCGTCAGACGCCATTAATATTCTACATCATGAGACACATTTTCTGAGTCAAAAGTATTCATTTATTAACCAGTGCTTACACTTAACTCGAGGAAATGTTCCTGAACAAACGACGGCGAGGTACACCTGGGAATTTTTGAATTCGGTGTTTAATCGATGCACGGCCGATATCGTCGAGACGAGAGACATCGGTGTCCGGTCTGTTTGTCTTCGGCGAATCCGTTAGTTCCTCATCACCGAGCGCGGAACCTTTGTCAGACTTATCGGAAATCTGTCTGGCGCGCATGTGGCTAAAGCCTCGGCAGCCCATTGCGCTGCTTGCACAAGTGTTAAGACCCCTTTTCCGCCGTGTGGATGCGTAAAGACCCAAAGCTTCTGTTTCAACGGCGCACACAATTCTGATCGATCATTTAAAATTTCAAACCGACCGTTTGCACAGCTCTCGCCGGCCGAAACGTATGCATGCGGTCCGAGCGACCACTAGACTTAAAAAGCCTCCCGCCTGGGACCCTGTTTTCTCGCGATTTTTTTTTTTTTAATCGAACGGGCATTCGGAATTAATTAGTTTGAACTCGGATTTTTGAGCCGTGTCGAAAGACGTTTATTAGGCGGCCTGCCGGGGAACAAGCGTCTGCAAATTCGCACCTATATTAGATGTTAAGCATACCCGGATCTTGGCGCTTGTATTGGAATTTAGGTGCAAACGCAGCATACCGAGACGCATTATTTCTGATATGTGTAATACCGGAATTGTATAACTTTCTCTTAAACTGCACTTTTCGCAAGCTTAATAAACAAGAATAAATAGGATGTACAACGAGCGCCAGGCGAAGTTGTACAAGATCGTGTGCTTTTTAGAAGGCGATAGCATGTTCTTAATTTCGCGTTAATTTGTAGATGTGTATTTCAGAAGGTAGCAGGCAAACATTAACTTAATTAATTTAACTTGACGATGAATTAATTTGCTACGTGGTTTTGATTAATACAATTAAAACAATCTAATAATATAATTTAGAAGGTAGAAAAATTGGTAACATGAACAATTTTGACAAAATTTACCATTTTAATGTACTAATTTTCATATACATGCATAGAACATTATCAAAATAGTACACTTCGTCATAAGTTACAATAATTTTTAATACAATACTTTTTCTCCGCGTGTAGAAACTGTTTCTTTTGTTTTTATTCGAACTCGATAAATCGTAGCATTTTTTATGCAATCAATACAAATATTTTATCCGATAATACTCCGCAGTTTACTGACGAGTATCATTAAACATTGTTCTCTGAATATCGTAAGACTGAAAAAAACAATAAGTTTTCACCTTGTCCAGCCGATGCTCACAAATGACAAGAAAAAGTCACTTCGTCGAGGGATTCACCTATGCATGAATCTTCTGACGCTACAGATGCGTGTGATATTTTATTACACAATCTAGCGCGTATATTGAATATAGCCGATATCAGTAATAGGAAATCTCGTCTTCCGCGATCTATAGTGTCAGCAATATATATTTTACTAGTCAGCGCATATGCCGCCGTGGCAATATTCCATGTGCGTTTCACACGACTTCGTTTTAGTCGTAGATGCTTCTTTTGTTGGTGACCTTTTCTCGTGATTGGCAGAAAGTGATATGAAACTTATATATTACTTTTCATCGAATTTTTTTCTTTTAATTTCGTATGACTGGAGTTGACTCTGATGTAAGCGATAAAATCCTTTTTTTTCCTTCTCTTTTCAATAAAATCGATAAAAAGTGATTTCGCCCACGACAAAGATTTATTCTGCGAAATTCCCATGATTATAAATGGTTGATACATTGATTTCCTATTTTCCGAAGTTAAAAAGACATGTCAGTTCCGTTGCCTCGCGCGGATGTTATGAAATTTTGTTCCGTGAGAACGGATTTGAAATAACTGATTAAAACGCGAGCGGCGAACGAGCGATCAAATATTCAAGTTAATCGATATATGTTAGCGGCATTGGAAATCAGAATGCGATTGGCAGAGACAATTGAAAGCTTTCTAATGCGGCACTTGTGATGTCGGAAGACCAAATTTTCTGCCTTGGCGTGCACAAAGCACCTGCTACCCTTCGAGACTTTCAGTTGAACGCAGGTCTTGCATACAGCACGAAGGCATACCCTTAATCCTTAATTAACCTCAATTCCGACCAATTTTCACTGAGCTCAATCCGCTCCAGTCAAACTTGAGTCCCGATCTTCCGAATACACACTTCCTCTCTAGACCGAGAAATCGTAATCTTTGGATAATCTTCATTTTGCATTTATATATCATTTTAGGTTTGTGATAAGGTTTAACAGTTTTCGGTCAAAATATAATAATATACCTTCTGTGTTGTGCAAGAAAAGATGAAACGAGGTCTTAAAATGAATTTGATTAATCGTACAGAAAAATTTGATAAAAATTGTTGTATCTCATCAGACTATCTGAAATCATTTACGTCTTTAGTCAAGCGAATATTTTTTCCTTTTTATTTTTATACCTTTATTCAAAATATCTTTAGTTTACGTTCATTTTTTATATTTGTTTATTTCTTAAGTGAGCATAAGAAAAAAGATCAATTAGTTTAAATTTTCAATTATTGTAATTTTCTTTATGACTTGCATGACACATTTATTGAACAATAAGGTCACATTGGAATTGATTTTTAATTTATCGCAGTGAAACCCATTAACCAAAACCACATTATATATTCTGATATTGCTATCCTGACCGACTTGCGGTTAACTAAGACATAATGGTGGTCGGCGGTTACACATCTCTCATGTACATCAACTAGTATGCATCAATAATTTGAAATTTTCTGCGCATTCGTAATTCAATCGGTAGAAATACACGTAAAAAGTTTCACAATGCATAGTATCGTTTCAAGACTCGTATCCGTTTACTTATTGGGGCGATTATACATCATTAGATATAAATAAGCAAAAATTGTACGTTCGTGTGAGATATGCTTGACTTGATTTTAGGATCATTAAGAAAATAATCAATTATGTGATTTTGGTAATCACAATGTTAATTTATGATACGTATATACTCCTTGTGCAATTATTTATCTTGCAATCAGCGACTGTTAATTAATGGCATGCAATTAATGTTTATTAATCATAACAGATATCATATTTAAAGCACGTAGGAGGACGTAGTTCAATTATAGAGTGCATAATTCATGGATGTGCCGATACATAATTTTGATTATATTACATGCATCGCGTCTCGTGTAAGTTGAGTAAACCTCACGTTTCCAGTGTATCCTAGATTAGTCATTCCAATTTCACTGCATGCTTCTTACAAACTTTTCAGGTCTCAATTAATCAAATTTATGTATTCAAAAAACGTGACTATAAAATGTTACATAATATTATTCGAATTGAATATTCTATTCGAAATCATTGATAAATTATATATATAGTAAGAGTTGTCAAAAACGTATTACTGTATATTTAATGTCCAAAGACTGTTAAGACGTCTTTAAGTTTCCGAAATTATTCTCCATATTTTGAGTCTGAATATACGTGAATCAATGACGACGTGAAAGTGGCCAACGCGGAACACTAACCATACGATTTCCAATTGCTGGGTATGTCGGGGTGTATTTCATTAATCACAAAAAGTTAGTACCATTCATCTAATTTCACGCTGATACATGTCTTCGTCGAGCCTCTAAACGGAGTTACAGATTGCAGTAATGAAAGTTGCCTGCATGAAATAATTCCGTGAAACGCGCATGGTGTCAATGCGCATTCGGAAGTTACGCTCAGGGTTTTCGCGTAATCTAAACTTTTCTCTGATTCAAAACTTCATTCACGTCCTTTCGTCCGCCATGCCCATTATGTAACTTTACATCGGTTTAGTCGTTCTGTCTGCGGACAAATTGAGATAACGCGATAAAGTCGTCCTCAGCACGTGCTTCGCTATACGATTCCAGTAAGTACCGGGCTCAACAGGGATGCTTCGTCAAAATTACTATCTCGTTACAGTGCCCTTACCCCTATCCCTTCCCCGACCCGGTGTCTTAACTTTCCAACCAAGACTGGACTAACGCGAAATAACAGCAAGTATTTATCGGTTAGCTTAGCCCACGTTGTTTGTCGGACCAAACTGCAGAGGACTTTGTTGCGAAATACGATTTCGTTGATCAGAGCAGATGCCGCAATTTTTTGGAATCGCCGTAATTTTACAATCAATGATTATCTCGAAAAACAGTAGACTAATGTAAAGTCTTTTTTTATCGTTTGATCTTCAAATTCAGCTATTTGATATCACAATTCGGCAAGAGTTTTTGTCATTTTCGAGTAATTATCTCAATTGAATGACTGTTAATTAAATTTTCCTTGAATAAACAATTACTTTAAACTATATGCATTTCGAACGTGAAATTGTAATTTGTTACATTAATAAATAAATACCAAATTACTTCGGACTGATTAACAACTTTTAATTTAATAATATATTGTTGTAATGTACTTAGAGAGTAGTTTTGAGCTCTTCGCTTTCACATTGCCATTCGAATATGCGCGGAAAATGTTGCACCTAGTTAGTGGAAGTGAAGGTTTTTTCCATAAAAAAGCTTTCGGAAGTAAAAGACCCTTATGTGCTTTGACGTTTAAAAGTGTTTCGAAAGTTTGCATCAAGTTCTGCGAGCTTTATTAAGAAAGTTGCGAGTTCACAAATGAACGACAAAAGTTACAAATGTTTGCTTTGAGATATTTAAATTGCTGTTATTTTTTATTAACCGATGAAATTGGATTTTTTCGTTGGCTTGCGTGTTGTGTTTTCTGTTAGTTATAGATGTAAACGTTTCAAACATACTGTTTTGGTCATTCGCTGTTGATTGTAAAAGAAAAAAGAAAGTTTCAAAGAGTCTTTTATGTTGGATAAAAAGTTCGCAATTATATATAATTGCAACCATTAAAAATAATTGTAATATATCAAATCATTTTTAGAGTTTCACTCCATAAATTGCAAATTCTCCACTGTTGAACAAAACTTTATGTTTCTAAAATATTTTCATTTTATTCTTCCCTTTAGTAGTTGTAAAGTTCGATATAAAAAGGTGAAACTTTTGTTCAAATGGTTGTTTTAACATTTGTTAACCTACTGTTATAAAGATCTGAGAACTTTAAGCACGTACACTTTCTTTGAAAAACCAGTAAGTCTTATTTAGCGCCAAACAAAGTTGTTCCGCATTACTCTACGAAAGGATAATGTAATTTATCGGAATAACAAATTTTTGGATTGCAGAATGGTGACTTGAAAATTAAGATTTTATTTGTGTTTAATATTCTTTGATTTCTATCGTCATTATGTTAATATTTTATTTTAAATTGTAAATAACGTGCAAGCAATTGATGTAATTACAGTAAAATCAAACTACCAATAATGAAATGTAATTAGAATCTTATTAGCTCGAGAAATCCAATTTCGGTAATTTTAATTACAATTCTAGGACAGAATTTCAACTCAAAAGCAGTAAATAAATATATAAATAAATAAACAAATAAATAAATAAATATTACCGTTGCATCAAAGCTTATGTAATTATTTTGTCATTCAATGTAAAGCGGGTTCGAAATTTCAAAATATAACGAGTGATTTTGAATGAACATGAAATCATATGTAAACACAGTTATATGAAATTTCACATTATTTATTAATAACGTGTTTGTTTAGTGCAGATTTTAATATAATTTCAATTTTTCTACGCTAAGATATTGATATTGTACAATATGGATTAAGAAACGTTCTGCGTATTTACTGGTCAAAATGTAATTATTGTTTTAATTTCACAAATCAAACATATATTAACAATAATAGAAACCAACTTTAATAATATTTATCACAAAGTGAAATATCTTCATAAAAATGAACAAATGAACAAATTTTGCATTCTTAAACTCCTATAAACTCTGTCAACAATTTAATGCCTCTTCATCCAATAAATGCTCCAATTATTGGCCTAACTCTTTATCATTAAATTAGTTAATTATCCTTCATTCTTCACCATCTGCTCGTCTAACCTCTGTATTCTCTAACGTTATATTTACAAAAGATCCGCAAATTCCGGACCCTCCGGCAAAGCACCACCCTTTTTCATGGCGATGTTTCACAATTTTTCCGTATCCTTGTAAACACGCAGACCAGTGAAAGTGAGGTTCTGTTGACAAGTGTCAGTCCACTCGACGCGTCGGACCAAGGTTGTTTACACTCGAGGGTTTTCTTTGCCACGAGTCTCTGTCGGTCCTTTCGTCGCCGGCGAGCAACATCCGCAGGCTAATATCCTTCTCACTCGTAGACACGTAGCTCATCTCGCAATGTCAGCCGGCGCGTCGCGCCTCGTGTTTATTTATACGCGCGTTTATGTTCGTCGAAGGTCTCGAGTCACAAAGTATCTCTGGGCTTTGAAGAGTTGTGTTCACGGCGCCGAACCACAGCCATACGCTTTTCTCACCCCGATGTCTAATCCGCAGGTTGTTTTCAGCGCGAAAAATTTCGCCGTGCTTTGATTGCGCGGCTTTACGTGGTCCTCGGCGACGAACTCCAAGACGTTCCCAAGTTAGCGGTAAGCTTTGATTGGAATTACGCCGTTGTCAAGAGCGCCGAGAGTCTTTGATGTTCCGACGGAAATTCGGCCTCATTAAGCTCCCCGATTTCGTTATTTACGAGCGTTTCCTACTCGAGCACTGATTTCATTTCGCCCAACTCTCGGAAAAAAATTGCAACGATCATGGCTTTATTATCTCAAATTTAAATTTCATGCGGCAATTGTTTTACTCCGACGTTTCCGTGAAAATAAGGGGTCGTAGAGAGGGTTCGTTGATCTATCATTTTATGGAGAAAAATAGTAGCTAAAATAACGGCCTTTTGTGAAAACTAATTATTTCGATCGAATTTCGATGCGAAGTGTAATTGGAGTGTTACGTAACACGGCAGAGTAATCTATTTAATTTTTTATTTGTTGATGTATCTTTTGAAACGCGAAGCATAATGTTTGTCCATTTATCATTGTTACTTTTTTATTGAACGCGATGTTAAAAAATGCGTATATGATTGATAGATACATACAAAAATGTTTACGAAATTCGTTTCGCGTAGAAATCTTTTACGGTACAAAGAATAATATCAAAGGAATGAAAAACTTTCAATTATTTATTGTCATATAAGTTGTCAAAAAAGTACAGCTTATATCAGATACATGTCGAGTTACCTTCTGGAAGCAGAATAACATTCTGAATACATTAAATAATGCCAACGAATTCGGTTCGGTTCGGAAAAAGCTGCAACCCATTTTTAAGCCATGCTTCGAGCTTCTCGTCAGATTTGAATCGACGGTCGTTGATTTCAATCAATATCAATTCACGGTACATCAATTGCGGGATGAAGGGGATATGTGGCAGTTTGCCTAGCCGATATGGCAATTTACAAGCTGGTTAAAAACAACAAAGTTAAAGAATCAGCGTCAAAGTGAATCGTGCGGCAATACATCAGTGGCCGTGTTCGAAAATTGCAAGCCCCTTCTAACGGCGACCCGGATTTAACAGGGCCTCTCGTGCGCGACGCCTTGAATATCCGCGCTGAATATTTATCGGATACGTGACAAACAAAATCAGCGCCGTAATGAGGAGCACGACGCGCTAACGCGCCACGTATATTTAATACGCCGTCTAACTGTTAATTCAGCTATCTTTGTAACGACGGGTTTCCACGGTCTGACAATTTCGTTAGATCCTTTATAGCCCTTTGATCCTCGCTTTGCATTTTAATAACTGATCGTCGTGTTGCGAGCGAAGCGTTACAATATAGTGTAATTCACGTAGCTTCGCATTCGTGATCCATATCCCATTGGCTGTTGGCGACGTACCGAGCTGTGCTTGCGCAAAGACTATAAAGGGCATCTTCTGACAATACTAATTGTCTAGTCTTTTGAGCGGGCCAGCGGTCACGGGTAGCTCTAATTAACGCGAATGACATTCTCGTTTGTCTGACAATTGTCAAGCCGAGGGAGAGAGTCAAAGGCGGACGTGGCTCCATCTCCTTTTTTTTGTCTGACGGTGTAATGATTAACGCACATGAAAAGGCCAAATAAATTAGAAGATCTCCAATATTGATTCAACCATTTCCAACCCTCCATTGCGTTAATTAAATGTTTTAATCCGTGAGAGGAAGTGCTTGGTTAATCATTGTTATGATCCTATTGCAAATTACCGTTACATCATGAGATGAATTTTCGGTTTAGAACAGTCGGATTGTACTGTGGTGATAATGAAAGTTTACGTAAAAATGTTATCTTTGCATAAACTTAACACTTGTTAAACTCGGTAATCATTCAATGACGCATATTTGCATAAAAAAAAAAAAAAAATTATAGGTAGAACTGCAAATATTTCAGTCATAATCAAAAAAAAATCAACATCTTAAAGAAGACAGTTTCTCCAATTTTCGCAGTTTTTCTAGTAGATATCTAATAAGTGCTTCTTTCAATTTGTTTAAACTAGATGACTTCGTAATTACTTATTTTCATAGTCCGCTGTGCAAAAGCAAAGCACTTTTAAAAGTGGCATACCGCATTTGAAGGTTGCCAATGGAAAGTGCGAGATGAACGTCGGAAATAGGAGAAAGAGAAATGGCGCATAAGAGGGGAAGGCTGCAATTATAGCCGACGAACGAGCCAACTTTGGCTGTGTTTATACGTCAACCTATACGAAAGAGACGAGTGTGCTACTTTTCGTGACAGCGAACAGTTATTATGTGGCTGCCGATAGCCCGCGTTTTTGAAATGCACCAATTTTTTTCGACGCCGACAACAATAGCGAATTTATGTTTCGGATTCAAAAGAAAAATGTCGTGTGTCATTTAAAAACGTTAGCCTTATTATAAATTGTGTGCGACACTTATCGTCGGCGAAACGTGATTTGGTTTGACTATTGTAAATTAACGACTACCTATATATAACGTATATGTGTATATATATATTACGAAACAACGCATCGCGTTGTTACGTTCCGAGATACATTACATTACTTTTCGATGCGGTTGATTTAAATTAATTTTGTGCGGTTTGTAACCAAACGAATCAAACTGACGTTTTCAAAATAATTACCATGTGTTTATGGGTACAAGTTGAACAAGTGACAACAACTGATAAATGTTCATAGATTCAGTTGTTCACGACAAATGAAACAGCTAATTTTAATTTACACTGAAACATGTTTTTCTTTAAAGTATAAACTAATTTTGAATTTGAACTCATTTTTCATTACAATGACCATTTCTTTTTAACGCACACTAGTAATGCAGCAAATATATTAACGCTCAGCAACGCTGTATCAAAAAACTGTCATAATAAATGGATTAAAAAATGACGTGAAAAATTCGGCGTCGGAAACCTTTTAGCGGATTATGTATTACATAGAGTTTGCAAAGATAGAAGTCATTCTTTGATGTCGTTTGAAGAAATAGTTCCTATACCGTTCTTCCTTACATTTGTGGTTGACTGTAAGCGAACGTTTCATCGACGAATGCATCGTACTTTTTACTACCTTACTCATTCGTTACTACAAAAATTTGACAAACGTTAAAATCGCGGGACAAAAACAAGTGTGCAAGACAGATATTAACTGCAGCATAACACTGAGCATCGTTACTGAAGAATAAAGTTACACACTGAAATTTGATTGGCTCGTGGCTTTTATGTAACGATGTTCAACCAACCAAATTGAAATACGTGCACTCACACCGCGCATACTTTCATGACAAACGACTTAACAATTCACGGTTTCTGTCTTTCCGCAAAGTTACATAGTTGCAAGTGAATGCGCGAAATAATAACATCTAAACTTGCGAAAGCCTGCGTGAATACGGTTCTAAGACACAAAATCAAGACAAAAGTGGCATGCATATTTTCCTACCGAATTCGTCAACCAACTCCAACGCGTTACCATGAAAATTTACGGAGAATCTTTAACTTTGCTTATAAATACACTCCAAGAATAAATACACCTCGAAAATTCTTTTCCGGCAGAAATTCGTTGCTCTCAAGAGCCATTTGAATTTCATTCAAAAACATGTTACCGAAGAAAGGCTTTCTGCAAATAAAATTGACAATTTTTCCAAACGACGAATGCATGTGCCGTCTGAACAGCCTTCGGATGACGAGCAAAGCGCGAAACTTGACGACCGAGCAGCAATTTCCGTTCGATAATCGCGCGAGCCACTAATTCTGCCTATTAGGTACAAAGGTTCCCTTTGGATTTGCATGGTTTTATTACGCCACACAATTGTATATCTATACCTAACGATGCAGTTATACGTAGGCACGTAATGCGCGGCGGTAAAATAGAAAATGGGTCGAGTGTGTCTCCAGATGTGTCGGAGGGCGGAAGTTTGCAAGATTCGAGCGAGATTAGAAGTCCAGGATCGGTCGAGGACCGCTTGTTTCGTGTTCGTGACTATGACGTGGACACACACGTGGGGTGAAGCTCGCAAACAAAGGCACGGACTCGCGCTCACGATGGGAAAAAGATGAGCGTGGATTCGGACTCGAAGAGGAATTTTCTCCGTCGAGACAATAAGGGACATATTGAATTCTCCACGTCGAGAGGCGCAGCAATTGATATATAGCTTGCGGTGTAATTGGTATAATAGACGGTAAGGGATTCACTTTTCCGTAGTGTAAAAATTGGGTATTAAAGGGAGTTAGAGGAAAGTGAGTTCCAACACCATTTTATTACTTCGGCGTGCTTGTACCCGATTGGGAGTTATTTCATAGAGGGACGAGGCGATGGTTAGAATATTGATACGTAACACCACAAATATAAGAATCTTGTTTTACGATACATTCGATATCTGAAACACGTGAGGTTTCTCAATTCGTCTGAATTTTTGTAGTGTTATTGTTATATCAACCCTGAGATGTTCGATATTTTTATTTTTCTGTCGCAATTCTTTTATATTTTCTACGATGCGGGCCAAAGTCGAACGCGAACCAATCGTTTTGCGTTTGAGCGTGCGCAGAAACGAACAGCCCGACTTCTAGATCTGTGTTGCTCTATTTTTCGCTACAATATAGTGAGTAAACACCGCAATCGTCGTTCCGTCGAATCGAAAAGAACAAACGAACGGACGTACTATTGTTTCGAGATTTATTTTCCAAATTAAATTACGCTGCGAACGCTGTTTGCATTAAATGAAATCATATGTCGTGATTGCAAACATTTAATGTCGCGATAATTGAGCTGAACTTTTGATAGTTACACCACTGGAGTTTGATTAAAAAATCATTCCAGGACGATGTTCGTATAATGGCGCTTACCAGGACTCGTTTCGTAAATCATGTGTTGGACGGAAATGAATCCGGAATGACGATGTTGAATTTTCAAGTGATCGTTATATATTCTAATGTTATCGTTAATCGTTAAAAATATATAATTTGAGTTTGAATGAAATTTATTGATGTTAAAAATAACAATACAAAAACGATAATTTAAATATAAATAAAGAAGTACTTTAATTTCAACGAATTAATTAAATACATAAATTGAATAGATATTATTTTAAGTGCTTAATAAAACTCGTTAACGCTTTGTATTCCTTTATTGATTGCGTATGTAAACATTGCAGTGTTTTTTCTTTGTCTTATCTATTATTTTGATTTGTTTTGAAGGATCTATTCAAAGCAGGGCTTTTGACCCGCTTCTAATTAAAACTCGATGTGTTTCATTTTATTATCAGTTAACCGATAACCATCGGGGTGATCGGTTCGCGTCGGAATTTTCATTACGTAATAGTCGTCGCGTTCATTTCGGAATCAAAAGTGCGTGTAGTGCGGTACATCGTTTGTTAGAATTTACATTTTCGTAAGTTTTACTTCTTTTTTTATACATATATATATTAAATTCCGATATGTGGACCTGTATGTATTATTTATAGCAATATAAATGTGATATACATGCAATAAATAGATAAAAGATTCTTATAACTAAATAACATTCAAAAATTTTTTTACGTTTGGACTATTTACAATTACAAAATAATATAAAATAAGCTATTATACTTTTAATACTTTCAACGTTTCGAATTAATTGTAATTTAATAAATTTGTAATTAATTATTTCGAAAATTTTTTATTATTTTGTAATTTTTTTCTCAATATAATTACATGAGAAAAATGTTCTTTTTATAATTTTTGTAATAGAAGATGAAAGTATGTGTATCAAGGATACTGAATTCAGCCATAAATCAATTTTATCAAAAATTGCTGTTATTTATTTCGAGAAGCCACAGATATATCGGTTACAAACATAATTCCATATCAAATACAATCTTTTTTTCTGAATGAAAGTTGAAATAAGTACTGAGCTATTTAAGAGCAGCAAAATTGGAAGCAAAATGGAACTTCAGATAATGAGCGCGACCGGAATATTTTTACGTTACCGAATTTGCCGTATTAACTGGCGAAATGTAAGATGAAAACAGCTGAAGCGTGGAATGATCTCGTGATTTTGATGCGCGGAATAAAGAATAAAGGAATGCGTTCAGCCGCGATGAAATGAAAGTTGAACGTCAGCCGCCGTGAAACAAACTACGAAATTAAGAAACCTGACGAACATAAATATGCCGCGATCTTTGCTCCAAAGTCAAATTCACCGTCAAGATGTAAAAATTCCATTAAAAGAACCTGGATGCGTGACGGAGCGCGCCGGCAGGAAAATTGATTTTTTGAGTAATCGAAAAAAAAAGATGTTCGCCTTTTCTTCACTTATTTACTATTTTCTTTTTTTTCCTCCTTTGTCCGTCCGATGCTTATATTTTCATTAACCAAGAACTTTCATTTAAAATTCCGCGCCGTTTTCCGGCTTGATCCAAAAAGAAGCCGGGCTTTCATATAAAAATGTCACCGAGGTATTAGTGTGAAATCGAACGAAAGAAATAAAATTTCTTTCAGCAAATGCAGGTTCCGTGCGTAGCTGCGGGAATTTGTTCGAAGAAGTAAGGCAAGATGAGTCGAGACAGCTACAGTAAGTTAATACCGCAAGTGGGGAATCGATCGCGCCGCCGATAGAAATGTTCCGCACTCGAACAGAGCAACTGCATTATTACAGCGCTCGAAATTTATACCACTTTCGCATCCTTCGAGTACCATTACCTGGATGAAATTACAGGTCCGCGCAGCGCTTATATAATAAAAACATTCATGATGATCTTGACTTTTCGGGTTAAGTGGTAGGAAAATGAACCATTAAAGTGTCGGCCGTCGTTGAAAATGGTGCTTCGGTCAAAATGTGCTTTCATAAGCCAATTGCTTTTAATTGTGGTGTTTTTAATTAGCCAAGTAATATTTGCTTTGGCAATAATTAACGGTCGAGGGCTTAACCGAAATAATTCATTCGGCAAATTATTACCTTCATTTGAATAGGGCTTGTCAATTCAAAAAGATTCGTAATATTTCAATTCAAGCGGAACGTTCAGTCTTACGGATCGACATTTTAGGATGTAGATTTTCCACCATCACTATTTGTTGATTAGGAAACCTGTAATATTTTGCCACGTGATAGCCTTCCCGCGCGTAAAACCGTTGTGTCGTTATTTATTTTCAAAACTTTCAACATTTTCACATCTGATCTTCATAATTAACGAAACGTTCATTTTTTCCCAAGCAATATAATCGTGTTCAATATCTTTTTTTCATTACCGTGTGAAATATTCAACACTATTTCATTCCGCAGTTTTAGAATCAAATTTCACCCTCGTCACTAGACCAGTTCGAACGTCGACCCGTATAGCATAAACACGTTTGTATTATTCATTACATCCTGACACCGTTTTTCGATAATCCACTTGTCTCACTTCTTCTGGCCTTCTTTTTTTGCAGATTATGGTAAATGTTTGAGCTAGGTCAATTCGCATATATATAGCGCGTGATTGAAACAAGTCCGCTTGCTCTGAATTATGCATTCTCGGATGCCTAAAAAGGATCCAAACAAATATCGCTGCGTCGACTTGCATTAAAAAAAAGGCGTCGTAATCTTAGACAACCGTGTTTCCAGCATGACCTGGCTTTATCCGGACGTTGGGTGACATGCGAGAAGATTTAATGATTTATGGATATTATTTTGCTTAACAGACTTACGACGACATATAACCGATAAGAGCGGATGCGCGCGCGCTTCCGTGCTATATATTTGAACTTCGAACTTTCTTCGGGCGCCTCGGTGCACGTCAAGGAATCTACTTTGAAACAAAGCTTAAAACCGTTGCTTCGAAAGTACACGACGGTAAAGCAAGCGGACGAATCCATCGGCGCTGAAACTTGCGTCTCGGGGAAATTGGGTTGCGCAAAATTACGCCTCTTCCTCGTTTTTTCTTCGCTGCTTCTTAACGTCCCGGAATCGCCATTCGCGCATCCTTCAACACGCGACTCGCTTTACATTTCATTTCGTTAACAATTTACCTACCAAATGTTACAGATAAAGAGGACGTTAAACTTTCTTCCAGATGCAAATGAGCTGCAAACATAAAGACTGATACCAACTTTCGGGATTATTATTTAGAGTCGCCCCCCTCTCATCCCCTACCCCCAATAAAGATCATCCCTCGTGAAACGTTATGAAATTTCAACATACTCTACGTGAGCGGGTGATACGTTTTTTAACGACGTCGTGCTCTGAAAGGAGATCGTTGCCGTAACATTTCGTGCGCCAATTTATCGCGGCAATTCTTTGCGTCGAAAGCGGCAGCGAGTTCCGGATTATCGGCGCTTCGCAAGCACTGACGTATTGTCAAATCAAACAACCTGACACGTGGCTTATTGGTTGAAAAACGCGCAGCGGGCCATTTTATTTTGCATCGCGGGGCTTTCGACGTTTATCGCCGGCCGAAATTGCGTTCGTTTTTCGTCATTTTAACGGCGGAAGCGTCGAGCAATTCACGAAACTAAGCGACGATGGAATCCCGGATTCGAACTTGGTGCTAGATTTCCTCCAGCGCCGCAAGAAATATGAAGACCGACTCATCCAATCCCGCGGAGTCGCTTTAATTATCGCGTAGCTGCTATTCGCGCAAATTCCGCGGCTTTCGCCCGTTTGAATTACGATACAGTATGCGAGTCGGAACTCGGAATGCCATGAAACATCTTAACGCGCTTGGATTTCTCTTGGAGTAAAATGCGGGTGTCGGTAAAGGGGAAAGCTTTATACAGAATAGGCACAAAGGGGCTTTCGCCAAGCCCTCATTCTCACCGAGGGAAAAATAAAATGGAAAGTATCCCGCTTTGTAAATATATAAACTCGCTGTATGATATATGGTAAAAGGAAACAACAATAATATTACACTGAAAAGCCTTTAGCATATAAAAGGCGACTGACTGCATCCCGTACAAATACGCATTAAAATGTGCATTTGTAAAATTAAATTATTTACGATTATGAGCCGCATGCATTGACGCCAAATTAGTACGCTGCTCTCGACGGGAAGAAGCTACTTTCGTTCTTTTCAGTGATATTTCGACGGCTTTTACTATGGACACAGTTGAATATGAAAACTGGTCCGTTTTCTAATCGATTTCCCGAGTCAAGACCGGTAAGTGAAAAGTTTTGTATGTGCTGATGAAATGGTTTCAATGAGATTGTGAGTTGATGATTTCGTAGGAAATGAAAAATTGAAAAAATGTACGCCTGCGAAAATTCACGTTAATCCACGTGGATTCCAACATGAATTCTCACATTTAACGTTTAGTTTTCTTCTACGAACCACCTGTGTCGTCACGTGAATCTATTTATATTTCTGCTGAATTACTGCGAAACTCTTCTTCAGTTTTCAGTTTTAGAGAGTTCATACAAATACAATAATTTTCAAATTACATTCACAGTGAAGTAAAGCTTATACTGAATAGGTGGAGTATATGATTATAAAGATATTAAAGCACAAAATTCATGGAAAAACAATATTTTTCCAGTTTTTATTTGTTTGACTGAATCAAAATAAAGTTTTATTCGCTGTACTAAGTTATTAGAGAATAAAAAGATAGGTGTTGGATAATTGATGTCAAACAATTTTATTTAAACCAAATATTGACTTTCGTTTTGACTTGGCATTGTTGTGTTGCAACAATAGCCGAGTAATCGGAATAATGGACGTGCAGATTAATGTAAACAGTCCATACGTCATAGTTTAAAAACATTCGTGTCGGCTAATCTACAAATTATTGGCGACTTGGTGCTGAAATTCGTAGCTCCCCTTTGCGCAGTACCGAGAGCACGTCTAAATGGATGATCGGATTTATTGGGGTCGCAATCGCGGAACGAAGACATATCGTTTTGCGTTCGTTTCGTTCGTTAATCGCGATGCGAAGCCCCAGTGCTTCGGCAAACAAAAGGTATGGCTGCAGGTTTACCATCCTCTCGATAAGTGCACGAGACTAGGTTTGCTTGGCAATCCACGATGTTTGTTCAATAAAAAAACCTCTCGAATCACGTCAAAATACAGCGAGGGAGGAAAAGACGAAGAAGAGATAAAAGGAAAAAGCAATAAAACAAAAGTGTCAAATATAACGCCACTTTGAATTATTTACTCGAGATTTAAAATTTAGCGAAACATTCGTTTTATCATTTAAACGATTGAAATTTGATTGATTGTTTCGAAGTTGAATATTATATTGACTCAATTAAAATCTGAGCTCTTCAGTAAAATTATGAATTGGTAACACGAAAATTTCTATTCTTTGCAAAACGGAATATCTTGGCTGAAGACGAAGAACGTCTTGTTACCCGCGCGAAAAAGTTACAAGTCTGGATCACAAGCGCGAGCCAGCCTCTTGCCAGATATGTGCCGTGTCGTTGCCAAACAAAATAAGCTGTCAACATGGCTTATGTCTGGCAAAAGGCTGGCCCGCGCTTGTGATCCAGAATTGATACCAGACTGATGCCAAACTCATGCCAATCTAATGCTAGACTTGTTTTTCCACCTGGGTATTTAGCAAAAATCAAAACGTCTTTATCGAAGACATTTTGAATTCTTCATATAAAAAATCTTCAGTTAAAGTGTATTGTTAAGTGTATTTTCATAGAAAACTGACACGAGCACCGCCACGCATTTGCGCAAGCGCGTTATTTTCAAGACAGTTCTTGACTATACATTAATCTTGATTTCTACTTAAGAATGTCAATATTTATGCAGAAGATAAAAAATTTTAACGTCTTCTGAGACATTTATGGTGTCCAAAATATTGATAGTATTTTAATATATAATTCATTGATAGAAAATAAGACATTTAAAGTGTCAATATAAAAAATGTTATAAATGTGTCGTTTTACACAGTATTTATGTATTATTTGATAAACATGTTACAGAATAACCATTCTGTAAATGCTACGTAAGTACCAAAAAAGCTTTTGTTCCCCAATATCTTACAGTTGTCAAGATAATTTGATTTCTATGCAATTTCGCACATCAGTGCGGATTCAAAGTAGCGAAATCAGGCATGAGCCCCACGGAGATTTGACGGCATTGTGACGTGGCACGATTCCGTTATTCATGACCAAAAAGTTAGCGAAATTTAGTGGTTTTGATGGGTATATTTTGTGCTCGAACAAGCGAGGGACTGGCGGAGCGTTTGCATAATTTCACGGCTTGATCGAAGTCTCTCCAAGTTAATTAAGGGCGTCTTTCAAAGGATAGTAGGATGGACTCTTCCTTTCTGACGGGCCACTTCTTGATCGTTTGTTTCGCGGTTGACGTTCGCCAACGACCGACCTAGATTCATCGATTTTCCTATTTATGATGTAGACTCTTTCACTTTTAATACTAGGCAAATGGCTTGTAGATGAAATGACACATAGAGTAAAAGGGAAGTATTATTGATGACGTGAACAATTTATACATGAGCGTCAATGAATGGTTCCTTTGATCTTCATTGTTTGTATTGTTTTCTTTATTTCGTACTTTTTCCCGTTCGTTTCACGAAATGTTTCTTAAATTTGGTATTTCCTTTGACATTTTTGCTGTAAAATTCATTGAACATTTTGTGTCATATTTTTGTTTATTTAATAATGCTGTAGTTTTACGTATCACACGAAAGAAGAAATAATTCGTAGGTAATAGAGTGATAAATCCTGGAAGGAGCATCGTGACCGATAACTGAATGTCAGTTGTGTTTAGAATTTCCGGTGGTTCCTCGAACAAACGGTCGCATCGAAAGGGTGAAAATGAGCAGTAGAACGGCTTAGGGTTTGGAATAATCTACCTCTACACATACAAGCCATCTTTTAAGATCGTCAGTCTGAAGGTTTCAAAGTTTCGTCAAACGATCATGAACAACTTTAACAACCACATAATCTTCGTTCATCCGTAATTCCAAATCTTCCCATCGGAAAAATAAGTGAATCCAACAGAAATGTTATTCCGCATATTCTTCTAATTACGTTCATTGGATACCGCCACTTCAACTCATCTTCCAAAAATTATGTAACTTATTAACCCCCTTATCATCGCTGCCTTTAAAAAGGAAATTCTAGAAGACGTTCAAACACACTTTTCACACTTCTCATATTACTTTAAGATCGTTGAAATACTCAGTGCAGAGCTCTCTTTTAAAGAATAAAATCAATATAGAGTTCAAGTTCACTTCAATGATAATCCCTCTACCATCAACCCTTTTGAATTTCGTTACAGGGTCGCGTTTGAAAAAAATTCAAAATCGTCGCGACTGCTCGAGTCATAGGCATTACATCGTTCTCATTATTTGCGTTGGCGGGGAAGTGTAAAGCGGCAGGCAAAAACGAGCGAGACCTTGGAACGCAAGACAACGACAGTGGACTTCAATTTTCGCACGGCAGCTTAGGGAAATGCCGGGGAACGGCGAGGCGAGGGGAGGCACGCCGCGAGATAACAGGACCGCGTAATGGAGAACAAAACAGCGACAAACGGAGCGACGCGGGGACGTTTTGAGCAGCGAGACAATGGCACGTCGTGCGCAGAGAAAGTCTCGTCGAGTTAGCGCTGAAACGCACCCCTACGGCAATCCGCCTCAACGGCTTCCGCCGCGGCGGGACATTATTCTCCGGGCGGAGCTGGCCAACGGGCGGTCGGCTCTCGGGCGTTGTTCCGGGCGCCAGGAAAAACAAGATAAGCAGCTGACGAAAAATGCGCCAACTTGTCG